>JAPTMU010000256.1:169505-192005 GCA_028583405.1 Pogonophryne albipinna
ACACACACACTGAATCTAACCAACACACACACACACCACACACACACACACACACACACACACACACACACACACACACACACACACACACACACACACACACACACACACCACACACATACACACACACACACACACACACACACACACACAGAATCTAACCCAAACACACACACAGACACACAGACACACACACACACACACACAGTGAGAACCTGCCGTTCAGTACTCTGTGTCCCTGAACAACCAGCATCAATTATTCAGATACACATTAAAGCCTCTATCATGTCTTCCTCCTGCAGACTGCTTTATGTTTATTTCCTATTGGATCATTTCAGAAGTTAATACATTTTATTATTTATTTTACTTCACTCTGATGTTTTTATACATCATTCTTTGTTATAGATGTTTCTTTCATTTATTTTGTTCATACATCTTATTTTATCTTTTTATTTCATATGTACTTATGTTTTCATATAATATTGTATCTTCTCATAAAAAATAAGAAAATAAAACCAGTATTCTGATTCACAGTTGATCTGAATGGTAAAATCAGGTTTGAATGTAGTTTATTTTACTTGTGTACCCATTAGCCAATCACCAACCAAGGTAACCCCCCCCCCCCCCCCCCCCTTATCACCTGAATCTCCTCTAGAGCTCCATTGAGTTCTTTGTAACCAAATGTCTCTCAGAGGGGCGTGGGGAGGGGCTCCTTATTTTCATCTAAAGTAACAGACAGAGAATCAGCACTTTGGAAACAGGGCTGAAACAGAGGGGATTATGGGTAATGCTGCAATGATCTGGTGTTTCAGCCAATCAGAGACCGGCTCTGGATATATCTGAGACCTGTGAGATATTGATGAAGAAGAGAATGATAGGGGCCTTTAACATGTTTTCAATGAGGACGGTCACTTTGCTTATAAATCGCTCAAACCGTAAAGGGGTCGATTCGTCTCCTGTGACCTTTCCTTCTCACCACCATGCATCTGAAAGAGAGGAACCTATTGATCTCTTGAACTCCTTCACCTTTCCTCTTGTACTGCTGGGTAGCTGACCTTCATCAGACGACCCCACAGTATCACCTTATCTTTGTTGTGCAACACACAATGTCTAATCCTCTCTCAGGGCGTAATCAAAAGAGAACGAGGAAACCAGCTTTGATTTAGGGGAGGCGTGTGACGCAGTGGATAGAGCGTTGGTGTTGGGATCAGGGGGTCACAGGTTCGAACCCCACTGCAGTCAGCATGTCATTGTGTCCCTGAGACCCTTCACCCCAAAGTGCTCGTGTGGGGATTGTCCACAGTGTTGAGTATGTGAGTCGCTTTGGATAAAAGCGTCTAACAAGTAACATGTAATTTAATTTTAAGAGGTCCTATTCTGCTTTTTGGGCGTTGGTGAAGATGTTTCTTCATTGCGTTTTTCCTAATGTAAATGTTGCAACACGTTTGCCACTGTCGGCCACCGTAATATAAGAATCAGGACCCCATAGAGCGGTGCAGGGAGGACGTGTTCACCCTGAAGGAAGCTGCCGGTTCCCTCGACTAAAAGCAACGGGATTTCTCCAGGATCTTGGAAAATAGCTGGAAATAATGTCTGTGGAAAACGAACCTGTTTGATAAATGCACGTTTTGTTCAGCCGGATAATCTCCACATGTCTACTTTTATAATGTTCTAATCATAAATCTAATGTCCAGAAGCTAAATGCTAACGTGATGCTATAAAGGAACTACAGCCGAGTCCAGCAGCACGACTTCAACGTCACGCCAACTTCAGATCCATATTCAAACACACAGATTCTAAATGGAACGAGTTGAAGCGTTTGTTTGAACACTTTGCAGGAGGCAGGGACTTGCTTTCAAGCAGAACAGAAACTAACTTAGAGGAGTGTTCACGTGTTCGGCGTAATGACGTACAACGACTTCTGTAGTCCTATTCAGCCACTTGGTAACAACCATCGTTTCTCAGACACGTCAGCTCTTCAGAAATCACCAGTGGGGTCTCTGCTGATGATTTAATGTCCTAGAACAAAACCTGATCCGTGTCTTCAATGTGTCTCAACCACAGACCTTAGTTCAGATACTTTCCTAAATCCTACGGAGAGATCCCATTGGCTCTGAGACGAGGGAACAGGAAGTGGAGAAATGCTGACTCACTTCCTGGTTTTAGGACTCGTCACTGCACCGCTCTATTCATCCACAGGAACACCGAAGAGTTGCCTTTTAACTGGACACTGTACATTTGACATGTATATTTAACATTCCATTCCTCACATACTTATTCATATCAAATATCCTGCTGTATATTTTGTTATTGTAAATATGTAATTCAACATGTATATTTTTCAACATTTTTTTTTAATGCTATTTTATTTCTACTGAGATGTTTACATCTTGGATTGTATATTTATTGTCTTTTAATTTCTCTAATGTACAATGCCAAGTCTTTTTATGCTGCTGCAATGCAACCATTTCCCAAATTGTGATCAATAAAGTACTTCTTATCTTATTATCTATTTGTTTCTCCATTAATTATTTCAGATTGAACGCCAGGATCTTTAGAAGTGCATATCAAGGATCTAACTCTGCCTTGTCTTCACAGCATCACACACTGAGAGGAGAACAGACACAGAAGTCTTCAATCTTCTTAACTCTGGTTCAGTTAGTGCAACAACACATCAGTGCAGGTTGGAGCAGCCGGGAGATAACACTAAAGATTTGGGGATGAAATAAGTCGAGTAGCGCACATAAAAAAAAGAGGACAATGACAAGGGGTGGGTTTCAATGTATTCAACGATACGATACGATAATCCTTTAATGGTCAGATCAAGTCTGAAATGCTCCTTGCGTCACAGCCGCTCCATGTGTAACATCAACAGACAGATATCAAGACACAATACGTGAAAACTGTTCCCTTATTGCAAATGTTTACTACGCCCTGTAACCGCAAGTCTATTTCATTGTAACTGGTGAAATGTTCTCAACTGTCTTCCAAATATATCATTGTAAAAAAAAAGGAAATGAGTCGAGTTTAGCAGCAACCTGAGTGTTAGCGATGCTAATGTGAACAAAGACCATATTACTTCCAAAACACGTCTATCTCTGGTTCAGTGAGTGCTATGAGAGCAGCCGGGAGGCATCACCACACATTAGGGGGTGAAATGAGTCGTGATGAGAATCAGGTTTATCACCAGGTACCACATACGAGGAACTTGACTCGGTGTCGTGGTGCGAACATACAAGTAAAACAAACATTTAAAAACACAGATAGAGAACTATTTTAAGAAAACTATAATAACATAAAAAAATATTTACATGCAGTATTTACATTGAAATAGAATGGAATAAAATATGTGCAGTAAAACACCAATGCTCTCTGCCCCCCCCGCTTCTACTAGGAAGTTGTTTTTCGGATGTATAAACTGTCTAATTGTTGAAATAGTAGAATAAATAAAACAAATAGTATTCAAATTAAAATAAAAAAGTTAGTGCAACAACACATCAGTGCCCTCGGAGCAGCCTGGGGAGATAACACTACCGATGTTGGGATGAAATGAGTGGAGAAGCACCAACCTGCTCTCGCTGCCTTGCTCCTTCTTCTGCCGGCCACTCAGCCACTTCCTCAGCAGGAAGCGTTTGCGTCGCGGCGATGCGCTCGGCGTGGAGCATCTCGACCAATGAGAGGTGGCGTCCTCGTCGCTGGACGGCGTGATCTCGATGGACGGCAGCTGCAGGTACTCCTTGGATCCGGAGTGGGGAAGATTGGCGGCCGGACGTCGGCTTTTCTCCGGCTCCCGCTCGCTGGGAACGCTGGGAACGTTCCTCATGCGGCGCATCTTGAAGCGTTTGCGTCGGAGCGTCGGCGTGGAAGAGCTGGAGCGCATCGAGCCGTCCGACACGGCGTTGCGTCCGTTATCCGAGTACAACGGCTCGTCGATCGGGACGCTCACCTGGAGCGAAGGCAGTCTCAGGCTCTCACTCATGGTCCCAACTAGCCGTGGAGCAACACCTGAAGACGTTTAAAAGCTCCTTAAAGCAGCAGGAGCAGAACAGTCGAGGCACAGTTTATCTCCTGGACGATGTTTCAGTTCGGCTTGATTATTTTAGAGCCCTCTCCAGGAGTTAACCAATGGACTGAAGGACTGGCGGAGAAGTCCTGATAGCAGATATCTTGTGTGTTGATCTGTTTCAGGACGTCCTAACTAGCCTTGTAGCAACACCTAAGAAAAGGTCCTTGTAGCAACACCTAAGAAAAGGTCCTTGTAGCAACACCTAAGAAAAGGTCCTTGGAGCAACACCTAAGAAAAGGTCCTTGGAGCAACACCTAAGAAAAGGTCCTTGTAGCAACACCTAAGAAAAGGTCCTTGTAGCAACACCTAAGAAAAGGTCCTTGGAGCAACACCTAAGAAAAGGTCCTTGGAGCAACACCTAAGAAAAGGTCCTTGTAGCAACACCTAAGAAAAGGTCCTTGTAGCAACACCTAAGAAAAGGTCCTTGGAGCAACACCTAAGAAAAGGTCCTTGGAGCAACACCTAAGAAAAGGTCCTTGGAGCAACACCTAAGAAAAGGCGGCAGTCTGTAGCGACTCAGACTTCGGACTGAAAGGTCGCCGGTTCACGTCCCGATCAGAACAAGAAGTACGGAGTGTGGACTGGTACTGGAGAGGAGCCAGATCACCTCGTGGGCCGCTGCCGAGGTGCACTTGAGCAAGGCACCGAACCCCCAACTGCTCACCAGCACGGGCTAAACTGCCTGCTTCTCCTCTCGATGCATGTGCCTGTGTGTACTGTAACTGTGTGTATTATTGTATGTGAATTTACAACTGCATGTGCGTGTATGAAAAAAACAGAGTGAAAGACGGAATTTCTAAAGGTCCATCTTCTTCTTCTAAAGCTCCTTAGAGCTACAGTGCAGCAAAAAGCAGAAGAGTTGAGGCCCAGTTTAGCTCCTTCACGATGTTGGTGGCTCCTCAGATGCTTTTAAAGCCCTCTCCAGGCGCTGACTTATGGATTGAAGGACTGCCTGGTCCTGGTACCCTGTGCTGCTCCTGAGTGTTGATCTGTTTCAGGACGTCTGACGGGCTGTGGCGCTCCGTCTCTCCGGCTGCAGAGCAGAGGGCTGGATTAGATAACAAAGGGGTCTTCTGTTCTGAGAGCAGCAGATGAAACATGTATAAGGTCTGTCAGCGAGTGTAACACAACTCCTCTGGGACCGGAGGGCCGAGTTACACTCTCTGTCAAAAGCTGCCAACGCTCGAACGCTAAAGAGCGCTAACGCTAAAGAGTAATGTTGATTACTCAATCTTTTCTGTTCCATCTGACACTGCGTCTGTTTCCAAATACACTTAACTCAAAGAATACATACTGCCCTCCAATCTCCAGGTGCTCGATTAAAAGGTCTCTTCGACATCAACATGTGTCCCCTCTGTGTTCAGAGTGTCAGGAACAAAGACCCCTCTCTTTTTGTCCTGATCCATCCCTATAAACCCCCCCCCCTTATCACCTGAGTGTCCTCCTCGAGCAAATTGTGTTGTTTTAGCAGAGTAGTGCACCGACTGCTATCCCTTGATGTTGATGTTGTTTAGAGGCGTTGTTTGTTGTGTGCTTTTTAAAGTTGCTCCTGGTCCAGGTTGTGCCCATGATGGAGGTCGGGGGTCCGTCTAGTCCCGGTTGAAGCCTACAGGTTAAAAGCAGGTGATAGGAAGGTACTGATGATGACCAAACACACAGGAACAGACAGTCAGGCACCATATAGCATATCACAGAGACCAGGAAGCACACTCACACACGTGCAGCATCTTATCCACCTCACACACAGTGCCGATACTCAAGCAGCTCTATCAACACCTTTCTGCCCTAAGAACTGATTTCCACATCAGAGATAGCAGACGCTCCATAGATCACACTGTTCACAACAGATATGTAAATGTGGCCGAGCGTTTTATAGGTTACAAAGAATCCACACGACGGTGAGGGCCTCCGTTTCAGATTCAGATTACTTTATTACATTTACATAAAATGGAAATGTCTCTTTGGCATCAGTAAATAAAACATCACCAACCATACAGTAGAGACTCAATACACAAACAATCATGCGTCTTAAAGTCATTAAGTGACTAAGCTGTGCTTTGTTCTTCCACTGGCAATTTAATGTACTTAAAGAGGCCCTATTCTGCACATTTAAAATACCATTGACTTTGAGTCTTTCCAGGTTTTAGGAATCATTCCTGCACCAATTTATTGGACTCCTTTGTTTACTTCCAGGACTCTTTAAAGTAGAGACAATACATACTGATATACACCTGAACATCAGCAGGAGAGGACTCTTTAAAGTAGAGACACTACATACTGATATACACCTGAACATCAGCAGGAGAGGACTCTTTAAAGTAGAGACACTACATACTGATATACACCTGAACATCAGCAGGAGAGGACTCTTTAAAGTAGAGACACTACATACTGATATACACCTGAACATCAGCAGGAGAGGACTCTTTAAAGTAGAGACACTACATACTGATATACACCTGAACATCAGCAGGAGAGGACTCTTTAAAGTAGAGACACTACATACTGATATACACCTGAACATCAGCAGGAGAGAACTCTTTAAAGTAGAGACAATACATACTGATATACACCTGAACATCAGCAGGAGAGGACTCTTTAAAGTAGAGACACTACATACTGATATACACCTGACATCAGCAGGAGAGGACTCTTTAAAGTAGAGACACTACATACTGATATACACCTGAACATCAGCAGGAGAGGACTCTTTAAAGTAGAGACACTACATACTGATATACACCTGAACATCAGCAGGAGAGGACTCTTTAAAGTAGAGACACTACATACTGATATACACCTGAACATCAGCAGGAGAGGACTCTTTAAAGTAGAGACACTACATACTGATTATACACCTGAACATCAGCAGGAGAGGACTCTTTAAAGTAGAGACACTACATACTGCTATACACCTGAACATCAGCAGGAGAGGACTCTTTAAAGTAGAGGACACCTACATACTGATATACACCTGAACATCAGCAGGAGAGAAACTCTTTAAAGTAGAGACAATACATACTGATATACACCTGAACATCATCAGGAGAGGACTCTTTAAGTAGAGACACTACATACTGATATAACACCTGAACATCAGCAGGAGAGGGACTCTTTAAAGTAGAGACTACTACACTACTGATATACACCTGAACATCAGCAGGAGAGGATCTTTAAAGTAGAGACACCTACATACTGATATACACCTGAACATCAGCAGGAAGAGGACTCTTTAAAGTAGAGACACTACATACTGATATACACCTGAACATCAGCAGGAGAGGACTCTTTAAAGTAAGAGACACTACATACTGATATACACTGAACCATCAGCAGGAGAGGAAACTCTTTAAAGTAGAGACAATACATACTGATATACACCTGAACATCCAGCAGGAGAGGACTCTTTAAAGTAGAGACACTACATACTGATATACACCTGAACATCAGCAGGAGAGGACTCTTTAAAGTAGAGGACATACATACTGATATACACCTGAACATCAGCAGGAGAGGACTCTTAAAGTAGAGACAACTACATACTGAGATACACCTGAACATCAGCAGGAGAGGACTCTATAAAGTAGAGACACTAACATACTGATATACACCTGAACATCAGCAGGAGAGGACTTCTTTAAAGTAGAGACACTACATACTGATATACACCTGAACATCAGCAGGAGAGGACTCTTTAAAGATAGAGACACTTACATACTGATATACCCCTGAACATCAGCAGGGAGAGGACTCTTTAAAGTAGATGGACACGACATACTGATATACACTGAACATCAGCAGAGAGGACTCTTTAAAGTAGAGACACTACATACTGATATTCACCTGAACATCAGCAGGAAGAGGACTCTTTAAAGTAGAGACACTAACTCCTGATATACACCTGAACATCAGCAGGAGAGGACTCTTTAAAGTAAGACACTACATACTGATATACACCTGAACATCAGCAGGAGAGGACTCTTTAAAGTAGAGACACTACATACTGATATACACCTGAACATACAGCAGGAGAGGACTCTTTAAAGTAGAGACACTACATACTGATATACACCTGAACATCAGCAGGAGAGGACTCTTTAAGTAGAGACACTACATACTGATATACACCTGAACATCAGCAGGAGAGGACTCTTTAAAGTAGAGACACTACATACTGATATACACCTGAACATCAGCAGGAGAGGACTCTTTAAAGTAGAGACACTACATACTGATATACATCTGAACATCAGCAGGAGAGGACTCTTTAAAGTAGAGACACTACATACTGATATACACCTGAACATCAGCAGGAGAGGACTCTTTAAAGTAGAGACACTACATACTGATATACACCTGAACATCAGCAGGAGAGGACTCTTTAAAGTAGAGACACTACATACTGATATACACCTGAACATCAGCAGGAGAGGACTCTTTAAAGTAGAGACACTAACATACTGATATACACCTGAACATCAGCAGGAGAGGACTCTTTAAAGTAGAGACACTACATACTGATATACACCTGAACATCAGCAGGAGAGGACTCTTTAAAGTAGAGACACTACATACTGATATACACCTGAAGCATCAGCAGGAGAGGACTCTTTAAAGTAGAGACACTACATACTGATATACACCTGAACATCAGCAGGAGAGGACTCTTTAAAGTAGAGACACGTACATACTGATATACACCTGAACATCAGCAGGAGAGGACTCTTTAAAGTAGAGACACTACATACTGATATTCACCTGAACATCAGCAGGAAAGGACTCTTTAAAGTAGAGACACTACGTGCTGATATACACCTGAACATCAGCAGGAGAGGACTCTTTAAAGTATAGACACTACGTACTGATATACACCTGAACATCAGCAGGAGAGGACTCTTTAAAGTAGAGACACTACATACTGATATACACCTGAACATCAGCAGGAGAGGACTCTTTAAAGTAGAGACACTACATACTGATATACACCTGAACATCAGCAGGAGAGGACTCTTTAAAGTAGAGACACTACATACTGATATACACCTGAACATCAGCAGGAGAGGACTCTTTAAAGTAGAGACACTACATACTGATATACACCTGAACATCAGCAGGAGAGGACTCTTTAAAGTAGAGACACTACATACTGATATACATCTGAACATCAGCAGGAGAGGACTCTTTAAAGTAGAGACACTACATACTGATATACACCTGAACATCAGCAGGAGAGGACTCTTTAAAGTAGAGACACTACGTACTGATATACACCTGAACATCAGCAGGAGAGGACTCTTTAAAGTAGAGACACTACATACTGATATACACCTGAACATCAGCAGGAGAGGACTCTTTAAAGTAGAGACACTACATACTGATATACACCTGAACATCAGCAGGAGAGGACTCTTTAAAGTAGAGACACTACATACTGATATACACCTGAACATCAGCAGGAGAGGACTCTTTAAAGTAGAGACACTACATACTGATATACACCTGAGCATCAGCAGGAGAGGACTCTTTAAAGTAGAGACACTACATACTGATATACACCTGAACATCAGCAGGAGAGGACTCTTTAAAGTAGAGACACGACATACTGATATACACCTGAACATCAGCAGGAGAGGACTCTTTAAAGTAGAGACACTACATACTGATATTCACCTGAACATCAGCAGGAAAGGACTCTTTAAAGTAGAGACACTACGTGCTGATATACACCTGAATATCAGCAGGAGAGGACTCTTTAAAGTAGAGACACTACATACTGATATACACCTGAATTTGAGCTATAGGGCCCTTTTAGTGTTGCTGGATTTGGGCCATGAGGAAACCTGTCAGCTTTACAGGTGCAACTGTCAGGCAAACAGAATAAAAATAGAAACTAAATTGGGGCAAACCATCACAGAGGTCTTGCGGGGGACCAGGAACATAAGACATGGAGTCAACAGTAACCATCTGCCTTCTCTCCTGTTCCACACATATGGTTTCTCAGCTTGGCCTCTAAGAGGTGAGAAACAAACAGCGGGGGGGCTGTTATGTGGACAGAGAGGACAAATCACAGACAGAAATATGTGTTCACACAGGATTACTATTCCCAGTTATTACTATCAGTGGTGGAAGAAGTAAACAAAGAAATACTATGGTCTGAAAATACTCCATTACAAGTAAAAGTCCTGCATTGAGTTGAAGTACAGAAGTATCTCAAGGTAGATTTAATTTAAGGGAAGACAATTAAAAAGAACGAATGGCTTTTTTTTTTTTTACAATATAACTGCTATAGAATTTAATGATTCTGTTTCTCACCATAAATAAATGACAGATCTGTTCGATGTTAAATGTTGTTTGTTAGGGAATTGGAGGAGGGGCCACAGGGATTTTAGCCTTTGCAGACCATTTACATTAGGGCTGCACGATATTGGAAAAAACTGACATTGCGATATTTTCTTCTCCTGCGATATATATATATTGCGATATGAAAACATACAGGAATTGAAGAAAAGACAGTTTTCTTTGTCCGCAAACCATCCTTTCTTGAACTTTAATGCGATACAATTGGTATTTTTTTTACAATATTTAACCGGATGAAGGATTTTAGTCACGGACGTCTGGATCTTAAGTTATCAGAAGCTGAGCTAGCTCGGTTATCCTGCTGTGATCTGATCAAGAATGGTTGTGATTGGTGGTTGGCTGTGCATGCAGAGCCTGTCACTCACTCAAGAACCCCTGACATGAGAGCCGCGCGAGTTTTCCTTTTGTAGCAAGCAGCAAAATAATTGTAACATGATGTGTTTGAGTTCATTTGCCTACTTAACATCGCACGTCCTAATAAAAAAGGACATTTAAATACAAATAAAAACGTCCTGCGATGTCAATATCGCGCATGCGCATAACACGATTATAGTCACGACACGATATATCGTGCAGCCCTAATTTACATGCACTAAAACCTACAGAACACACTACAGGAGAGGGAAATACTGGAGAAGTACAAGTGTCTTTTCTTAAAGGTGGGGTAGTTAAGTTTGAGAAACCGGCTCGAGATACACTTGTTGTTATATTCCATGGAATGCTCTTAACATCCCGATAGCAATGAATATCTGAAGTGCTTTGACAAAAAATACATTCAAATATCTCATCAGTGGAAGCCGTGGCGCTGTAAAAAGCACGACCACTCATCTGAGCCGGCTAAAGTAACTGGATGGCCTACCTGCCTGTCAGCCTTCCATCTGTGCACAAACTGATCTCGTGCCCTCATTGGTCATGTGCGCGTTCGTGTGTGTTGGAGGAGGGGCTCCGTAAGGAAGTGGCAGATTCTTCCCGGTTGTGTATTTTCAAATTCTAGCGCACTCGAGCTGGTTTCTCCAAAATTACCTACCCCACCTTTAAGTAAATGTACTTTATTTCATTCCACTAGTTGTAACTAAGGTAATCAATTAAAGATTTTTTTTTCTCTGACCAAAAATGCATCGAAAATCAGAAACGTAATATGTGATTTGAACTCTGAACGATCTCTACTGTAGCTCTAACCTCTGTCTCTGACTCAGCACTGATCCATCACAGAGGGAGTTTCTTAAATGGGACAAGTGAGAACATATCTTAGAGAGTCCATCCAGAGGGTCTTAAAGAGCCTGTGACACGAGTTTCCCCCATCATCCAAACCCATCAATTTGAGTAAATATTGTCCCCTTGAAAACCGTTACTGAACTGATTTGGGATATTTGTACTTTGATAACCATTAATCTGCCCTTCAGTGTTGACCATTTTCTGGATCTTCTCGGGGATTCTTCAAGTCCCGCCAAATGATGTGTGACGTCATTGCGGGCACAGCGCTCCAGCTGCACCGTTCAGGATCCCAGCATCTGCATGTAAACACGATGGCGCACACAGCAGCAAGCTCAGACAGCGATGACAGTTTAATTTTGAACGTGTCTGAGAGCTCATATGAGGCTGAAGGATCGGTTTATGTTGTATCTGTTAGAAGTTTAGGAATTAGGTGCGTCAATATGGGCGATAATACGGTCATGTAGCCAGTGATGGACTGGGACTAAAAATCAGCCCGGGACTCTCGACCGGCCCACTTCGGTACCGCTAGTAAATTGTCAACGGGGGGAGTGGGGGATGTCAGGGGCGGCAGGTGCTGTAGGCTAGGGAAGGCTAAGCCTTCCCAAATATTTGTGTCACTGCATCCTGGTAAAATACAAATATAATGTATAATGTCTGTGTCTTTGACATTAGCGCTGCTAGCCACCTGTGCCCTGTACTACGAAGCCAGTTCAACATACCCTGGATATGTTTGAGTAACAAACAAACTAACAACAACAAACTAACAAACGAGATCTCGCTAAGCGGTCCTACGACGCTGGTTATTAACTCGGTAAATCAAGCCAGGGTTTCTCTCACCAGCTGAGAGCGCGTTCACGTCTAAGACACGAGTGGATCTGACTTTAATTACATTTGACTTGAGTGTTTCGTCAACATAATGTGTTGCTTAAAATAATACTTCTGCATACAGTATGTGACACTGTAAGTGTTGCACGGCCAGATACGGCTGGAGAAGCTGACTCAGATAAGGAAATATATGATATATTATGATATTATATGATCGATGATCTGATTGATGATGTAATATGAATGATAAGTGCGACACGTCGGCGTCTTCTCTGCATACGGCAGTTTAAACTGTATTTCCTTTATCCTGTAATATAACTTGAGAGATTTAAACTCCGCACACTGAGTTGATCTCTTTTCTATAGACGCCGGAGGCGGGCAGCGTCAGGTAAAAATTTTTATTTAGCCTTCCCAAACCTGAGCCTCACGCGCCGCCTATGGGGATGTACTAGTGACTTATCCGACCGGCCCACTTCGGTACCGGCCCATCGGGATTCGTCCCGATGGCCAGTCCGCCACTGCACCCAGCCCACGTACACTGTCAACGGGGGGAGCCTCGCTGCGGGGAAACGGTGGACCTAGTGTCCCGATCGGAGTGGAAATAATAATAATAATAATAATAATCCGTGCATTTTATCCATTAATTTCCCCAACATTGTGGTAAAAAAAAACACACGTTTAATCCACGTTGGTGTACTACAACTACAAAAAGCATCGGTTTGTTTTCTCATCAGGAAATGCAGACCGGCTCAAACAAACGATTTGTAATCATCATTCTCATGATCATTTAATGTATCATATGTTCACCGAATTGACATGAAAGCACTAATAAATGTAGTTTAATCCACTTGAGTTTACAACTACAAAAATAATCGATTTGTTTTTATATCACATCCTACGGGAGGAAATTCAGCAGCTCTCACTACCGATTTGTAATCCTAATTTAATCATCATCTTCACCACGATCATTTATGTTTATGTTCGCCGAATTGACATGAAAGCACTGACAAATATGAATATACTGTAGTCAACTTCATTAAAACGTTATTAACGTGCCAAAACTCAGTAATTCACCATTTCTACGCATGACAACACACTTTGTCCGTGTTTCGCTCTCTCGCCGCACAGTGAAGCGTTCCCGCATTGACGTCACTTCCGGCTTCCCCCAAAACTTCAAAATGACTCGAAGGAATTTCCCCGCGATGTTCGAAATTATTGATATTTATCGGAACGGTATCGCATCTTCTTTTTTAAACTGACGGTTCGAGATGACTAGTAGCCCAATATTTCATTGCACAACAGTTGTTGGGATGCTGTCACAGGCTCTTTAAGAAAAAGAAGAAGACTCTATAAGACAATGCTTCGCTCCAAAGTGTTTCTGAGGAACAGCCAAGCAGCTTAAGTGATTATAAAACTCATATATCTCACATCCTGAAACTGGGAATAGATTTGAAGGACTGCTGAAATGAAAAGACCAGAATAACTTTAAGCTCGAAGGGTGTGAGGGTCTCAGTAATGCATCATTGGCCCTGTGATTGTAGATAACAGAGAGATAGAGAGGAACCAGCATTCGCATGGCTCAGGCCTGTGTCCACAGAGCATCTTTTCCATCGAAGACAGAAGACGGGAACTATCATTACAAAGAGCAAAAAGACAGTTTTTTCGAGCCGAGAGGACCCTGGATGTTGCTGCTGGTTGAGTGTTGTTTAATATGTACAACACATACTTTAATATGAGCTTCCTGTACTTTAATATGAGCTTCAAGTACTTTAATATGTACAACATCTATTCGCGTTGGACCTTTATCTCCTCGCTCTACGGCTGTCAGTCGGCTGTGAGCGTTGGACCTTTATCTCCTCGCTCTACGGCTGTCAGTCGGCTGTGAGCGTTGGACCTTTATCTCCTCGCTCTACGGCTGTCAGTCGGCTGTGAGCGTTGGACCTTTATCTCCTCGCTCTACGGCTGTCAGTCGGCTGTGAGCGTTGGACCTTTATCTCCTCGCTCTACGGCTGTCAGTCGGCTGTGAGCGTTGGACCTTTATCTCCTCGCTCTACGGCTGTCAGTCGGCTGTGAGCGTTGGACCTTTATCTCCTCGCTCTACGGCTGTCAGTCGGCTGTGAGCGTTGGACCTTTATCTCCTCGCTCTATGGCTGTCAGTCGGCTGTGAGCGTTGGACCTTTATCTCCTCGCTCTACGGCTGTCAGTCGGCTGTGAGCGTTGGACCTTTATCTCCTCGCTCTACGGCTGTCAGTCGGCTGTGAGCGTTGGACCTTTATCTCCTCGCTCTACGGCTGTCAGTCGGCTGTGAGCGTTGGACCTTTATCTCCTCGCTCTACGGCTGTCAGTCGGCTGTGAGCGTTGGACCTTTATCTCCTCGCTCTACGGCTGTCAGTCGGCTGTGAGCGTTGGACCTTTATCTCCTCGCTCTACGGCTGTCAGTCGGCTGTGAGCGTTGGACCTTTATCTCCTCGCTCTACGGCTGTCAGTCGGCTGTGAGCGTTGGACCTTTATCTCCTCGCTCTATGGCTGTCAGTCGGCTGTGAGCGTTGGACCTTTATCTCCTCGCTCTACGGCTGTCAGTCGGCTGTGAGCGTTGGACCTTTATCTCCTCGCTCTACGGCTGTCAGTCGGCTGTGAGCGTTGGACCTTTATCTCCTCGCTCTACGGCTGTCAGTCGGCTGTGAGCGTTGGACCTTTATCTCCTCGCTCTACGGCTGTCAGTCGGCTGTGAGCGTTGAAGCTCATTCAGACAAAGTGTGAGAGAAACATCTTCTGGTTGGCTGCAGTAGTGAAAACAAGGTCAAACAAATATAGAGCAGCACAGACAGATAGTGAACTCCAAGGGGAGAGAAGCTAGTACGTTGTCTAGATAACCATTCCTCGTTCTTCCGCCTTCATCACGAACCGATCGCTGCATCCTGAACGGTTCTCGGTACATGTTTTGCATTCACAAAAATCCCGCGTCAGACTAACAACAGCGTTTATATATACCACTGTTTCCCCTACCATTGTCTTGGAGGCCCCCCCCCTGAAATTCAAAGTGTTTTTTTTATAATTATTATTTTTTTATTTGGAACCAAATTGCAACTAATCTATATCTACAGTCTTTCATTTTAAGTTGTGAGTTTAGTGTTTTTGACCCTAAGAAACACTGATGAATTAATCAATAACAATCCACAGCTCCTCTCTCTGCTCCAGGGGAATTAGAGAAATATATATCCCAATGCCCCCCCCCCCCCCCCCCCACACTCAGGCAGCACCCCCCCAAAGCAGTACACCTAGGGGAAACACTGTATACAGTATAATGATAATCGAATAAGTGTCTGAATTTATCTAAGTAGCTTGGATAGCTCTCTCTTAGTGGTTAGGGTCCGAACTCTGTCCTCATAACAGTTACCTGTTTCTCCGTTTGTTTACACAGGCGAACAGAATAGTCTGTGTTCTTGTTTCTAAGTGACGGGTGTTTCATGAGATGAGGTTTAAGCTAGCTTAACGGGACACTGATGGATTTTATTTGCAGCAACTAAATCATCTTTTTTTGGACCAATTAAGTGACATTTCCACGGAACACCTGACTTGGAAATCACTGGCCTAACACATCCGTCTTTATTTAAATCTCAACTCTTCAAAACTCACCTCTCCAGATCTGCTTTTAGTTTGTTATTAATGTTGTGCTTTATTTATTTTACGAGTGTTATTTCAATGTTGGTTTAAAGAGTTTGAGCCCGTAAACTGAGTGTCTTTGAGTATCCTAAATCGCACTCTACAAATAAAACCTACATATTATTAGTATAGTAAAAAGCACTGGGAGTTCTTCTCATGAAACGCTGCGAGGAGGCTTTGCCCAGCGCCTTTCTGCCAGATTAAGGACACTATGTGGACAAAGGACCTAAGTCCACATAGTACTGTGACCTTTGATACGGCACGCAAAACCATTTTTATATAAAAAGCTGAATATTAACCATTCTGTTAATCTGTTTAGCCGGGTTGTGATAAAGGCTGCACTGTCCTTAATCCAAAAGCTTAACATAACATATAAGAGTTATCAATAATGTTGGATATCTTGAACACATTGTTTTTGAAGTCACACATATTGAAGTTCACTGATCTGGTTCAATTTAAAAAACGGCACACATCCTGTACAGAGCAAGACATCATCTACTTACTAGGACATTAAAAACATTGTTCATAGACAGAGAGGGGGGGGGGGGGTATAGTTTGAGAGGAAATCTACATTTGAAACAACTCAAGGTCAGAACAACTCTGAGAAGTATGAGTATAACAATCTGTGGGGTGACTTTATGGAATGCTTTGGAGCAGGAGTTAAAACAAAGCACAAGCATCCTTCAGTTTAAAAGGATGTACAGAAACACTTTTTGGGAAAACTATGAGAATGAAGAAAGGTGATTGAAGATGAGAAATTATTGTATATGTACGTACTAGGGATGTAACGATACCAAAAACTCACGGTACGATAATATCGCGATATTGAAAAATAAAGAAAATAAATGTGAATTTAATTTAACTTTAATTTTTTTTCTTTATTAAATAATAAATCTGATTCGTACAGCATTTTAGTAGATAGTAGTATTTTAAAGTGTCAACAATATAATAATCAGACCCTGCAATAGAATAAATCAAGTTTCACTTTAGTTGTTCAAGTAACTCAACTCTAACTCTCTCACTCACTCACTCACTCTCTCACTCTCTAACTCTCTCACTCTCTCACTCTCTCACTCACTCTCTCACTCTCTCACTCTCTCACTCTCTCTCTCACTCTCTCACTCACTCTCTCACTCTCTCACTCACTCTCTCACTCACTCTCTCACTCTCTCACTCACTCTCTCACTCTCTCACTCACTCTCTCACTCTCTCACTCACTCTCTCACTCACTCTCTCACTCTCTCACTCACTCTCCCACTCTCTCACTCACTCTCTCACTCTCTCACTCACTCTCTCACTCTCTCACTCACTCTCTCACTCTCTCACTCACTCTCTCACTCTCTCACTCTCTCACTCACTCTCTCACTCTCTCACTCTCTCACTCTCTCTCTCTCTCTCACTCTCTCACTCACTCTCTCACTCTCTCACTCTCTCACTCTCTCACTCACTCACTCACTCACTCACTCTCTCACTCTCTCACTCACTCACTCTCTCACTCTCTCACTCTCTCACTCACTCTCTCACTCTCTCTCTCACTCTCTCACTCTCTCACTCTCTCACTCACTCTCTCACTCTCTCACTCTCTCACTCTCTCACTCTCTCACTCTCTCACTCACTCTCTCACTCTCTCACTCTCTCACTCACTCACTCACTCACTCACTCACTCACTCAGCGTCATCAAGGTTATCCTTTAGGAATATGAGCATGTCCACATTTCCTGGTAGAAGCTGGGATGTTTGGGCGTTTGCTGTGGAAACAACTCTCTTGCTTGGTACTGATGTTGCTGGGACAGAGAGACATGCTTTGGCCATGGGTGACAGCAGTGGGTCAAACTGTGCATTGTCTCTCCACCACTTCACAAACAATACAGTGTTTGCCAAGAAGGTGAGGCTTATTGACAGAGATATAGATATACTGTTGGTACTTGTCCATGTCTCTAGGTGTGTGCATGTAAACCTGTAAATACCATGTCCTTTTGTGTTATCTGTTGTTTTATGTCCATGTTGTAACCTACTTGCTGCCATGTCGGACAGGTCTCTCTTGAAAAAGAGATTGATGATCTCAATGGGACCATCTGGTTCAATAAAGGTTTAAAAGGAAACAAAACAAATTATTTAAAAAAAGAAAATCGCGGTAGATTTTGTCTCAAGACGGTATTGAGACATTTATTTACCGCGATTTCGCGATATTCGATATATCGTTACATCCCTAATATGTATGTATAAATGTCAATGTAAGTAGGAATAACTTGCATAACGATTTAAAGGACAATCATTGATCAAGTAAGGGGTGGGAATGAATAAGCATTTGCTTCCTCCTGCTCCCTTTCGGACACATATGATTTATTAATATTAATATGAAGACTTTTCTTTGATGAATATATAAATATTATCATGAATGTGGATAAATACTGTATTTTAACAATACGGTATTCTGCTTTTTCACATTTGTTATTTTGTATTTGTTATTTTTTTAATCTGTTTGAAATAAAGATTGAAATGACAAAAATGAAGAAATGACAGTGAATCTATTTCCACAACTTCCAACAAGATAGCTTTTTCAACTACTTTGAAAAAAAGGTAACTTGGAGGTGTTGTTATTCTAGTTCTAACCATGTGCTAGTCAGATGTATGGCTTGATCTAAAATAACGTATGAGGGGCAGATTACTCAAGCAAACTGTGAATTCAAACATTGCTATCAGTGTGATAGAGACAGATCGACAAATATCAGGATTTCCCAGCACGCTTCCATGAGCAAATATTTGATTTAAGGCAATAGGACTGTTTAAAGGTTGGCTGTACTCACGTCACGGTGCTAAAACCTTCTTGTTAGTGACATAAAAACTTTTCAATTCTTACCCAAGCAAAGGATTTGTTGTTTTTTATGCGCTCAGCTTTCTTTATTTGCACATGTTTCCTCAAGTTGCTGAAGATGTTTTTTCATTCAGTGTTTTAGTTTTTTAGCTTTTAAAGGTGGGGTAGGTAATTTTGGAGAAACCAGCTCGAGTGCGCTAGAATTTGAAAAAACACAGCCGGAAAAAATCTGCCACTTCCTCACAGAGCCCCTCCTCCAACACACACAAACACGCACATGACCAATGAGGGCACGAGATCAGTTAGTGCCCCGATGGAAGGCTGACAGGCAGGTAGGCCATCCAGTTACTTTAGCCGGCTCAGATGATTGGTCGTGCTTTTTACAAAACCACGGCTTCCACAGATGACATTTTTTAATGTATTTATTGTCAAAGCATTTCAGATATTCATTGCTATCGGGATGTTAAGAGCATTCCATGGAATATAACAACAAGTGTATCTCGAGCCGGTTTCTCAAACTTACCTACCCCACCTTTAAGGTTATTTGTATAGTTAAATTGAAATGTTGTGTAAAAACTTTTTAAATGCAAAATTGTTTCTTAAAAATACGTATTTTTTATTATCCTTATACATTTCTTTTTTTTTACCTACTGTGCAACTTGTTTCTCCTGATGGAAATGTTAATTGGGCGTTGCAGCGTGTTAGCACCTGTCAGAACCTATACCTAATTACACCATATCGACACTCATGACTGATCTCCAATCCCATCGTGTAATTATTTGCCCGTCTGACCATCATAATTGGGCTCCAGTATTCCTACTTTTTTACCTGATTGGCCTCAGAATCTGTATTTACCGCCAGTCAAAGGACGGCAGATATTTCCCCCCAAAAGGGGCGGGCCATGACGTAGAGGGGAAGTCCCTCTGATGTATTGTGGATCTTCTCATGTTACCATAACCATGTGCCATGTAGACCTGAGCACAAAGAGACTCACTCTCTGAGCCAGAGTGAGGAGATGAGGAAACTTCATGCATTAATTATGGGAAGGCAGCGCATCCTGTTACAGTTTCACACATTCCAGCAGCCGCGGGTCGTGGCAGGTGATTTCACGGCGGACGGTTTATTTAAAGAGTTGTTAAAAGACACTGTTGGGGTTTTAATGAGTAGATGTTTGTGTTCTATCCAGTAAGTATATGCTCTGTGGAAAACTGCGTCCTAGCTGGAGAGTTGGTTGATACACCTGTGCAGGAATGAGTCCGAAAAGACGGAAAAGACTCAGCATTTCATCACTTCCTGTCCCCTTGTGTGCAGGTCAATGGTTTTCTGAATGTTTTTGTGGTTGTTATCCTGAAATAAGGTCCATGGTTACTCAAGCTGAAGAGATTTCTATTCTGCCACATAAAATACATCAGTAAATATCCCACTGGTGGATTTAAAAATCGCCGTTGCAAAAAATGTCTAAATTAAAAAGTCATCACGCTACCATTAGCCGCCTTTAGCTTAGTGGTGGTGACGTGAAGTCATGTGACCGTGCTGTAGTTCCTTTATAGCCCAACATTAGCCTCCTTTAGCTTAGCGGTGGTGACGTGAAGTCATGTGACCGTGCTGTAGTTCCTGTTTAGCCCAACATTAGCCTCCTTTAGCTTAGCAGTGGTGACGTGAAGTCATGTGACCGTGCTGTAGTTCCTGTTTAGCCCAACATTAGCCACCTTTAGCTTAGCGGTGGTGACGTGAAGTCATGTGACCGTGCTGTAGTTTCTTTATAGTCCAACATTAGCCTCCTTTAGCTTAGCGGTGGTGACGTGAAGTCATGTGACCGTGCTGTAGTTCCTTTATAGCCCAACATTAGCCACCTTTAGCTTAGCGGTGGTGACGTGAAGTCATGTGACCGTGCTGTAGTTCCTTTATAGCCCAACATTAGCCACCTTTAGCTTAGCGGTGGTGACGTGAAGTCATGTGACCGTGCTGTAGTTCCTTCATAGCCCAACATTAGCCTCCTTTAGCTTAGCGGTGGTGACATGAAGTCATGTGACCGTGCTGTAGTTCCTTCATAGCCCAACATTAGCCTCCTTTAGCTTAGCGGTGGTGACGTGAAGTCATGTGACCGTGCTGTAGCTCCTTTAGAGCCCAACATTAGCCACCTTTAGCTTAGCGGTGGTGACGTGAAGTCATGTGACCGTGCTGTAGTTCCTTTATCGTCCAACATTAGCGTCCTTTAGCTTAGCGGTGGTGACGTGAAGTCATGTGACCGTGCTGTAGTTCCTTTATAGTCCAACATTAGCGTCCTTTAGCTTAGCGGTGGAGACGTGAAGTCATGTGACCGTGCTGTAGTTCCTTTATAGCCCAACATTAGCCTCCTTTAGCTTAGCGGTGCTGACGTGAAGTCATGTGACCGTGCTGTAGTTCCTTTATAGCCCAACATTAGCCACCTTTAGCTTAGCGGTGCTGACGTGAAGTCATGTGACCGTGCTGTAGTTCCTTTATAGCCCAACATTAGCCTCCTTTAGCTTAGCGGTGCTGACGTGAAGTCATCTGACCGTGCTGTAGTTCCTTTATAGCCTAACGTTAGCTTTTTACTTCAGAAATCATAACGTGGTTTTAATTAACTAGATGCTAGCCAAAAATACTTCCTCCCTGCACCTCTTTATGTAAGTTCACTTTAATATTGAGTTCTCAGCAGGAACGACCATCTTGCACTTTGCATATTTCAACAGATGGACCTGCCATGGAGAAGCTTTGCTGTTACAGCTGAGACTGAGATCACACACCAACCATGTGATTTCTGTCATGCGCCATTACCACAGACTGTTTGTATAAATCACGATGGTGCTGATTAAACTGGTGTAAAAACATGCATTGTTATAACGTATTTAAACTTTGTAATCCTGCTAGTAATCCCCATTTTTAAGGAATGAAACTGTAATCTGATGACATCTTTTTTTTAAATTACTTTAAGGGAGTCCAGTTATCATATTTTGTATCCTGATAACCTTCAATGAAATCCATTACTCCTTAACCAAGGTCATTAAGGACTGGGATAAGTCAAATGGATTCTGCACAAAACAGAGCAAGTATGACCTTCTAGGAAATCTCAAACGCTAAAAAAGTTAATTTATTACCTATTATAGAAAGTTATATAAAGTCATGAAATCACTGGACAGTAAAAGTGCTGCTGGTTGAGGTTAGTGTTAACGTTTCTAAGGTTACTGAGTGACAAACAAAAACCAGTCCTCCTCACTTCATATTAGTATTAAGTGTCTCTACTTTAAAGAGTCCTCTCCTGCTGATGTTCTCCCTTCACTCTAACATGCTGCAGCCCTGTGTGTTGGATGGATGGATGGATGGATGGATGGATGGATAGATGGATGGATGGTTGGATGGATGGTTGGTTGGATGGATGGTTGGATAGATGGTTGGATGGATGGATGTATAGATGGATGGATGGTTGGATGAATGGTTGGATGGATGGTTGGATGGATGGTTGGATGGATGGATGTATAGATGGATGTATAGATGGATGGATGGTTGGATGGATGGTTGGATGGATGGATGTATAGATG
>JAPTMU010000256.1:197005-229505 GCA_028583405.1 Pogonophryne albipinna
GCGATCTGCTCATCTCTCATTGAAATAATATGCTACAAAGGGGCGGACTGGCCATCTGTGTGTTGAACTTTCCTGTCGGCTCCCAGACCGTAGTCGAGGAGGGCAGAAGCAACAAGCTTCAGGTTCAATAACCCACTTTAGCTTCAATGACTGGAGAGAGGCGAGCTCTTCTTGGGAGGCCGTTGCATTTATTTAGCTGTTCTTCTGTTTCACAAAATACATCACAGACCTCTGTTTTTCTGCTTCCTCGTTTCACTTCCAGAAACACACACACGTTCTCTCACTGTCGCTCTACCATCCACAAACACACCTGCACAAGCCACACCCCTCTCTCTCTCTCTTAAAGGGACAGCGATCTCTTCTCACTCTGCATGACCCTAATATCGGCCCAATCCCAAACCACTCCCTCGACCCTACCCCTCCGTGACGGAGTGAACTCCGTCTGTAGCCACACTCGCAGCTCAACGAGGCTCCTCCTGTCAGATGGAAGGAGTAAACACAGCAGCAAGCTTTGGGACGGCCTCCCCTCTCTCCCCTCTCTCCCCTCTCTCCCCTCTCTCTGGCAGAAACAGGAAGTGCCGTTTCAAATCAGCATCTCTTAGACAAAAAGTTTAAATGAATAACTCAAATAAAACTCCAAACATCTTTCATTGTGTTTCAAAGCTCTTTTAGTTTTAAACCTGATGTTTATAAGCTTCTTAGTTTTTGCAACGGTCTGTAAATAAACACAACTTTATAATAAAATGCACACATTGACCTTTTTCTAGACTAAACACAGGTTTGATCCTAAGTTAAAAACATATGAGGTCATCATGAGGTCATCATGAGGTTGTTAACATCGCAGTTTATCAGTGGATGTTTGCTGGAACTACTTGTTAACAGCTTGTTTCCCGACGGACACACACAGCGTGACTCCGGTCAGGTAGAGACCGGTCTCAAGTCAGCACCGCTGCAGACTCGCTGTTTGAGGGCTTGATAGCCCACTCCCCCTCCACTCCCCCTCCACACTCGTTGCTTTGGAACAGCCCTCCTCAATATGGCGGACCCTCCGCGTGATCGCGCAAACGGAGGGGTAGGGTGTAGGGGGCGGTTTGGGAATGGGCCATCAAAACATGTGTGCTCTGGAGAATCACAGAACGGACGATTGTCCTTATTATTATGCCGTTTAAACCAATTATTGAAATGTGTTTGTTAAATTCGGCATCATGTAAGTTGCGCTGACAGGTCCACACACTGCGAGCGTCAAGCTCCTCAACCCCCCCCCCCCGTTGATAATTCTATGGCACGCTGATAACAATTTTTTTTTTAAATGGCACTTCATATCTAAAAAGGTTGCCGACCCCTGCACTATAATATTAATTTTGTTATTATATTTGTACTTTTATGACTTAAAAAAAAAGAAAAATGTCAACATGAGACTATATATTTATATTTTTGACACTTTTTGACCTTTTTCTTTACATTTTTTGACTTTTTTCATATTTTTCAACATTGATACAACAAGAAGAAACTTGAGCTTAAACCACTTGACGTGCAGACAGGAAGAGGGGGGATCGAACCAGTGATAACCCTCCAGTTTAAAGGTGTTGGACCCCCCCGGTCCACAGAGCAGCTGCACTGCAAACAGCCTGTTTAAACATCACTGCAGATAGATGTGTGTATTTGAACACAATGTGATGCACACACAGCACCTGTCTGAGGCACCGAGCAGAGAGAGAAGCAATGCAGATCAATTAGCCTAGTAGTAACTAACGGTATTAAATACATGTAGTGGAGTAAAAGAACGAAGTTGCAATATTTTAAATACTAAGTAAAGTATCTTACAATTGTACTTAGTTACTTTACAGCAATGCTGAGCCACGGGA
Source organism: Pogonophryne albipinna (assembly GCA_028583405.1). Classification (NCBI taxonomy): domain Eukaryota; kingdom Metazoa; phylum Chordata; class Actinopteri; order Perciformes; family Artedidraconidae; genus Pogonophryne; species Pogonophryne albipinna. The sequence goes on from JAPTMU010000256.1 coordinate 198,871, forward strand.
TCAGTATCGACAGTAAAGTTGCTGTAACACACAGAGCAGAAAACCCGAGTAAAAGTCAGTTTGATCAGAGGTGTGTTTTTACCTGAACGCGACCTAATTTCCTCTAACGTATCCCTCCGCGCTGCGCTCAGGATATAACCTCAAGGACGAAGCGCACCCATGCTGCTGAGGAGGATTCAGGAGGAGGAGAACCGGAGAGATCACTGCCCTCCTCCTTTTAACCCCTTAGAGCAGTGATTCTCAAATGAGGGTACGCGGACCCCTGGGGGCACGTTGGGGTACTGCAGGGGGTACATGAGATTTAAAAAAAAGGATAATTAAAAAAATACCATGCATGATTACAAAAATAATCATAGTACAATAAATTAAATAGAAAATAAAATGTTATATTAAATATTTCTAGAACCACCAAGGGTTCAAGATCCGTTCTTGTGCTTTTCTGGAGCTTAACTGGTTCTTCTCTGTTTTTACAAGTGTGTGTTCGTGTTCTAGTCACTTTGCTCAGCGCTACTGCTTGTTACAACTTGTAATGCCGTACTCGCCATTAACTGTTATTGCTCAGGTTAATCTCGCCCCCCTCCGACGTAAGCGTATTGGTTCTTGCCGGGCAGCCGAGTGGGGCCAGCTAAGAACCGGGTTTCGGTACTGAGAGCCGGCTGCACTGCGGTGGAAACAGGAAGAACCAGAGCTAAATCAGGCTCTAGCCCGAACCACGCTGAGCGGAAAGCCAGTTGCAATATTATATTATAACGAATAGACATTGAAATGGAATCGTGGTTTAAACGTAGCAGCACCACAGCAGGGAACGTGGACATCGGAGAAAAAAAGAGAGCCAAAATTCAGCCAACAACATGCCGTCAATATCAGGAGGCGTACGCTTTGATGGGATTCACGTCAACAAGCGGCAACCCGCCCCAGGCATTGTGTTTTTTCTGTGGGGAGAAACTAGCCAACAGCTCGATGAAACCAGCGCCCCTCCAGAGGCATCTCAGCACCAAACCTGTGTCATGTTGGTCAGCCACCGGAACGTCTCAAGAGAAAACTTGCTGAGTACAGATCCTCGCAAGAGATGATGTGAAAAGCCAAAGCACTGAGGCATCGGACCTGAAACTCCTAAATAGTGTAATTGCAGTGTTATTACATGGTTTGTTTATAATTGCACCTTTTTTTTAAAAACCCTTTCATGCATTGTGGTCACTACATCAGAGACTGCTAATTGAATGCTGTTTTCTATGCATGGGGTTTGGGATGGCATAGTTGCACATCAGGCACCACAGTGGATGTTATTATAATATTTGTGTATTGTATTTTATAGTTTTTGCATAATATATAATTTTGTGCATTGGTTTGTTAAATTGGTATTACTTAAAAATCAGTTTTTATAAAATGTCTCATGCATAAAGATGAAAATATCCTTAGTTTGTTGGGATGCCATTGGAAGCCTGAGTTAACTAAAAAAGGCATTCAAAAAAATATGTTCAATCAAATGAATAAATGTCTGTACATGGGTGCCTTCGAAATAAAACAGCACAATTCCAATATAACATTTTTAGAAATATTTTTATTTTTAATATTTGTGTAAATATTTCTCTAATTTTTTATTTTACAAAAGTTTGTATAACCGGTTTATTTAATTCCTCTATGTATGCACGACACACACCAAAGCGTATATGTTTTATATCCGATTCACATTTCCATTATATCTTAAGTTGGACGAAAGCATCTAAAGTCATTTTAGGATATTTGACGTAACAACATTTGGAGCCCTCTCATTTGAATTGATTTGAACTTTCAGTGTTTAGTATGCTGACTTTAGAGTCTGTGAACCTTCGTCTCAGTTGTGTTTCTCTCTTAAACTGAAAAGCCACAGACCTGTTGTTTTTGCTTTCTATCGAACTGGTGACGCAAAACTCTGGGAAGTTCATTCAAAACTAAAGCGTCGCAAACTCCATCTGATATCTAAAAAAAACTCTTCCATCAAGAGAAACACGCTGCAGCTTCAGAAAGGATGCAGATATAAAAGCCCAAAGGTTCCACATGAAGAAACATCTCCAGAAACAACACATGCAGCGTTTAGAGAACATCCAGCAGCTTGAGGAGACATGGCAGCGTTTAGAGAACATCCAGCAGCTTGAGGAGACATGGCAGCGTTTAGAGAACATCCAGCAGCTTGAGGAGACATGGCAGCGTTTAGAGAACATCCAGCAGCTTGAGGAGACATGGCAGCGTTTAGAGAACATCCAGCAGCTTGAGGAGACATGGCAGCGTTTAGAGAACACTCAGCAGCTTGAGGAGACATGGCAGCGTTTAGAGAACATCCAGCAGCTTGAGGAGACATGGCAGCGTTTAGAGAACATCCAGCAGCTTGAGGAGACATGGCAGCGTTTAGAGAACATTCAGCAGCTTGAGGAGACATGGCAGCGTTTAGAGAACATCCAGCAGCTTGAGGAGACATGGCAGCGTTTAGAGAACACTCAGCAGCTTGAGGAGACATGGCAGCGTTTAGAGAACATCCAGCAGCTTGAGGAGACATGGCAGCGTTTAGAGAAAGCTGCAGGAACCAAACGCTGAAGAAGCTCACAACACAACGGAGACCAGGGGACACTAAAGAGTGACGCACACAGCTGGGAGACCAGGGGACAATAAAGAGTGACGCACACAGCTGAGAGACCAGGGGACAATAAAGAGTGACGCACACAGCTGGGAGACCAGGGGACAATAAATAGTGACGCACAAAGCTGGGAGACCAGGGGACAATAAAGAGTGACGCACATAGCTGGAGACCAGGGGACACAAAAAGGTGACACACATAGCTGAAGACCAGGGGACACAAAAAAGTGACGCACACAGCTGGAGACCAGGGGACACTAAAGAGTGACGCACACAGCTGGAGACCAGGGGACACTAAAGAGTGACGCACATAGCTGGAGACCAGGGGACACTAAAGAGTGACGCACATAGCTGGAGACCAGGGGACACAAAAAGGTGACGCACATAGCTGGAGACCAGGGGACACTAAAGAGTGACGCACACAGCTAGGAGACCAGAGGACACAAAAAGGTGATGCACACAGCTAGGAGACCAGAGGACACTAAAGAGTGACGCACACAGCTGGAGACCAGGGGACACAAAAAGATGACGCACACAGCTAGGAGACCAGAGGACACTAAAGAGTGACGCACATAGCTGGAGACCAGGGGAAACAAAAAGGTGACGCACATAGCTGGAGACCAGCGGACACAAAAAAGTGATGCACATAGCTGGGAGACCAGGGGACACTAAAAAGTGACGCACACAGCTGGGAGACCAGGGGACACTAAAGAGTGACGCACACAGCTGGAGACCTAGGGACACTAAAGAGTGACGCACATAGCTGGAGACCAGGGGACACAAAAAGAGTGACGCACATAGCTGGAGACCAGGGGACACTAAAGAGTGACGCACACAGCTGGAGACCAGGGGACACTATAAAGTGACGCACATAGCTGGGAGACCAGGGGACACTAAAGAGTGACGCACACAGCTAGGAGACCAGAGGACACAAAAAGGTGACGCACACAGCTAGGAGACCAGAGGACACTAAAGAGTGACGCACACAGCTGGAGACCAGGGGACACAAAAAGGTGACGCACACAGCTAGGAGACCAGAGGACACTAAAGAGTGACGCACATAGCTGGAGACCAGGGGAAACAAAAAGGTGACGCACATAGCTGGAGACCAGCGGACACAAAAAAGTGATGCACATAGCTGGGAGACCAGGGGACACTAAAGAGTGACGCACACAGCTGGGAGACCAGGGGACACTAAAAAGTGACGCACACAGCTGGGAGACCAGGGGACACTAAAGAGTGACGCACACAGCTGGAGACCAGGGGACACTAAAGAGTGACGCACATAGCTGGAGACCAGGGGACACTAAAGAGTGACGCACACAGCTGGAGACCAGGGGACACTATAAAGTGACGCACATAGCTGGGAGACCAGGGGACACTAAAGAGTGACGCACACAGCTGGAGACCAGGGGACACTGAAGAGTGATGCACATAGCTGGAGACCAGGGGACACAAAAAGGTGACGCACATAGCTGGAGACCAGGGGACACTAAAGAGTGATGCACACAGCTAGGAGACCAGAGGACACTAAATAGTGACGCACATAGCTGGTACCAGGGGACACAAAAAGGTGACGCACATAGCTGGAGACCAGGGGACACAAAAAGGTGACGCACACAGCTGGGAGACCAGAGGACACTAAAGAGTGACGCACATAGCTGGAGACCAGGGGACACTAAAGAGTGACGCACACAGCTGGAGACCAGGGGACACTAAAGAGTGACGCACATAGCTGGAGACCAGGGGACACAAAAAGGTGACGCACATAGCTGGAGACCAGGGGACACTAAAGAGTGATGCACACAGCTAGGAGACCAGAGGACACTAAATAGTGACGCACATAGCTGGAGACCAGGGGACACAAAAAGGTGACGCACATAGCTGGAGACCAGGGGACACAAAAAGGTGACGCACATAGCTGGAGACCAGGGGACACTAAAGAGTGATGCACACAGCTAGTAGACCAGAGGACACTAAATAGTGACGCACATAGCTGGAGACCAGGGGACACAAAAAGGTGACGCACATAGCTAGAGACCAGGGGACACAAAAAGGTGACGCACACAGCTGGGAGACCAGAGGACACTAAAGAGTGACGCACATAGCTGGAGACCAGGGGACACAAAAAGGTGACGCTCACAGCTGGAGACCAGAACCAAGCCCCCAGGAAGTGCGCCGGACTCACATGAAAATATTCGTGGTGGCCAAACGGCGGTACTACACTTCCGTTTGGTTGCCAGGCCCGGAAACACTTTTTCCCATTGACTTACATGGGGAAAGAATGGTCTGTAAATCGTTGGATAATTTTTTTTAAACTAAATAAACTACCCAGTATGAACACTTGTATAGCCCTTATTAAAAACATTCGTTCCTCAAGTTGTAATAATGTGCTAATAACGTTTTTCTGAGAGTTATTTCCCTCTGCATTATGAACGCGCATCTAACCCACGGGACCGCGCCACCCGGCACGTTCATGTTACGTGTCCCGACCAATCAGAGCACACTGTGCTCACAGGGAGGGTGGGGGCTGGAGCTATTGGAGCTACAACCAGCCGTTAAAGGCAGAGAGTGAAATTCAGTGAATACACGTAGTTTACAGAGATGCTGTTTGAGAAACCAATGTGAGTTGCGTTTATCTTTACCCATGGATGCACAATAAGAACGGACCCATATCGTCTTACTGCCATCCCACGGAGCTGTAATAATGGATATATTGCACATGTTTGCTGTAATTCATTATCATACTACATGGGCTGTATGATTACATCTTGTACCGTAAATGTTGTATTAAATAAAGTTAATATTACTTATTATTATAAGTATATATATATATATATATATATATATATATATATATATATATATATATATATATATATTAGGGCTGTCAAACGATTACAATTTTTAATCAGATTAATCACAGCTTAAAAATTTATTAATCATGATTAATCACCATTCGAACTATGTCCAAAATATGCCATTTATTTATGTATATTGTGGGAATGGAAAGATAAATGAAAGAAGGCGGATATATCCATTTAACATACAGTATCTATGTTTATTCTAACATTTTTCTGCGTGTCAAAATGAAAGACAACCCACACACCTATCAATCATCAAACCGTGGGGTCTTAATTCATTACGTGTTGATTTCTATCAACGGGGGGGTACTTCAGGAAAGTCGACAGAGGGGGGGGCGGCGGCGGCGGCTAGTAGAGTACTTCATGACCACAGAGTGCGAACGTTGTGATCAGCTGTTTTAGGCAGTTCTCCAGTGAAGGGGGGGGGGAGTCTCCCTCCGCAGCCGGTTGGCGTAGTTTTGGCACAATTCCGTTGTACAGACCGACGTTAACAGCAGCCCTGTCTGTGCACACGGAGACCGACTCTGTCGTCCGGTGATCTAACCGCCTTCTGGAAAAGCTTCACAAGTACGTCGGTACGCAAATGCTCTTTGTGACACAAGTTTCAGATTACGCACATAACCTGCGTACCAGTTATGTGCACCCCTGTACTACAGCAAAAGTATTCTCCGTCGGGACTTCCTGCAACAACACCGACATTATCAAAGATGTTCTATTGAGAAGACGATCACTACGTGACAAAAGTTTTCAAAACCGTTTCTGGTCTTCAGTATTTCCAGACAAGTGGCTTCTGAAATCAATCTTACTAACTGCTGTCTGTGCAATTTACTCCGCGCGAGTTGGCGGACTTTATTTAGCTTACTTTAACATCATTTTTCATGGTGGGGCTAAGCCATTTCTTGGTATGGGTGTAGCCTACCCCAGCCATACCCTGGCGCTGCCACTGGTGGCATGTATGGGGCGGGCCATTCTGCACATGCGTTAAATGCGTTAAATATTTTAACGCAATTAATTCAAAAAATTAATTACCGCCGTTAACGCGATAATTTTGACAGCACTAATATATATATATATATATATATACAGTGCAATCATTCTTTCATGCTAAATGAAGCTCTGTTGGATATCACTAGATCCTGTTACAGCGTAATATAAGTACATAACGATTGATGTGTACATTAGCATAATGACTAGCTAGCCGCTAGCTGCTAACTGCCGCCTCGTTAATATCAAATCCATCATAATAACAAATCATTACCATGCTGTCATGAACGTGCGGTGCTGTTACGTGTACGCAAATTGACGTGCTTGATGTGAACGAGCATTTTGGTTAAAGTTGCGCATGCGCTATGAGCGCACATACGGGTACTTCTCAGGCATGCTGGGTAATCTGTGACGTTTCACTCTCTCAAAAGTTGGGCCATTTTATCATCATGCGCTAATGAGCAACTCTCATAGGAATGAATGAGGCCCCGCCTCCCACGCTGTATCCAGTTCTTATTATACATCCATGGCCAGAGGACACTAAAGAGTTACGCACACAGCTGGAGACCAGGGGACACAAAAAGGTGACGCACATAGCTGGAGACCAGGGGACACAAAAAAGTGATGCACATAGCTGGGAGACCAGGGGACACTAAAAAGTGACGCACACAGCTGGGAGACCAGGGGACACAAAAGAGTGACGCACACAGCTGGAGATCAGCTGCAAGAAGCTCAAAATACAATAGAGACACGTTAAGGAAAATGTGCTCCTTTGTGACCCACCTCATAGAAACATTGTTGACATGTGTTTTTTTAAGCCGAACAACTCCAAACATCGCTGACTGTTAATAATACAAAATACAGAAAGGTGGAAGCACCCAGAAAGAGAAGCATTACGGCCCGTCCACACAGCGGCGTGCGTTGAAGCTTCCAACGCTTCTGCCCATTCACTTTGAATGGGGTGACGTCACTTTTAGCCGAACTGCATTGTGGGAAGCGACGTGGAGCGTTGCTGGCGTTGCTCGCTTAAAAAGTTGAGCAATGTTCAACTTTTGGCGCCTCGGCAGAAGCGTCAGCCAATGGAATCCCGTTTATGCAAATCTACCAGTACAAGCGCTAGCCAATCAAACCGCGTGTATGCTGGGAGAGACTACGCAGGTCATTTCCTCATATTCCAAAAAATGGAGGGAAAATTCATTATAGCGGTAGAGAATCACCCGGTGCTGATCAGTCTCTGTTCATCTACCGGGATACAAACCGGAGGAGCGAGGCATGGAGGGAGGAGGCAGAGAAAGTGGGTGAAACTGGTAGGTTTTCGCCTGTTTGGGGATTTTCTATCCAGTTTACTTCGTTTTAACATTGCTATTGCTTTGTATGTCGGGGGCGGGAGATTCATGTGATTGGTTGTTGGTCGCGTTGCTCGCAAAAAATCCCCAAGCTTCAGACACGCCCACCGCCAAGCGTCAACGCACGCTGCTGTGTGGACGCTCCGTGAGATGAAGAGAGTGGCTGGAGAGAGAAGCATGTGTGCACTAAGAAAGAAAGAATTACGTTTTACGCAGCGTCCACACAGCGGCGTGCGGCGGGTGTGTCTGAAACTCGACCAACAACCAATCACATGAATCTCCCGCCCCGGACACACAAGCACGCGGTTTGATTGGCTAGAGCTTGTACTGGCATATGATTTGATTGGCTGACGCTTCCGTTCAACGCACGCCGCCGTGTGGACGGGCCGTTACAGTTAAAAATCAAGCCACCTCTCATGCGTTCTGTTTGTTAAGGGACAGCGTGTCTCGCAGGGTTCACACTGCAGAGTATCTGTGCACGTTGACATGTCCCTTCCATGTTCTGTGAGACTATAGAGAAACTTCAGAAGCAGGTGATGGATCCGCATTTCCTTTTCCCGTCAACCTTCACTGGAGACGTTTTTAAAAGACGTCCCTCCAGATTGCAGTCCGCGGGGAGCTTGTTGTGTCACAGATCGGGGAGCTTGACCTTCTCCGCCACTTTGAGAACAAAGGGTTAAAGGTCACAGACAAACAAAGTGGGCAGTCTGTCTGTAAGGCGTGTGATTAAACGGAGTATTTCCAGCCGTGGCTCTTTGAATGTGTTTCTGAGGCCTGGTGCCACAGAAACAGCTGGAACAATGTCTCTATTGACAGAGACGGAGAGACAGTGAGTCAAACAGACGAGACAGAGACAGATCTGCAGTTATTATCCGCTTACAGTCACTCACTGTCACACAAATACTTCTGACTGGACCATTATGGCGCTGGATTTCATGTTTTACCAGATCCAGCTTCAGTGACTGAACACATGGGATACACTTTGAACACAAAGCATCTCTGAAAGTTAAACTAGTGGATTAACTGTTAAAGGTACAACAGAGTAAAAATATACAATATATTACAAGAAGTCCTCAACATCAATGCTCCGATCGATGCTCCGATCGATCGGAGCATCGATATCGGCCTATACTCTCTGCCGATCGATCGGTGCTCTCTATAAATGCCGATCAGGAGAGCCGATCGCATGACGTAAAATACATGACACTTTTCTCTCTGTGCGGCAAAACAAGCTCGCCAAAATGGCTTCACCGGTCTGGCAGTATTTTAAGGTGTCCAAAAAAGACAGTAAAATATCGGTATGCAACGTGTGTGAAGCAGAATGTAATAATTATGTTGGTTGTTGTTTGTGGAAGCGCCAGGGAATGAGCCCCTGAGTTTTAAACATCACTTTAAATGGAAGATCCCCATAGGCTCCGCCCAAAATTGGCGATCGGAGCATCCCTAGTAATATATATATATAATCGGGGTTTAGTCTGCACCAGGTAACAGGAGCGCTGCGCCCTCAAACCAAAATGCAGATTTTCCCAGTAAAATGTAAAAGTGATCAGAAATCAATATTTCTGTTCCTCAAAACAGTTCCTCCAGAAATCTGAGCATCAAACAGAGCGTCAGGTGGCAGAGACAGCTTTGTTCTTATGGAGCTCCGACGTCACGTCGATGTTTACGTCACGGTGTTGTTTATGGAGGCGTGTGGCGCAGTGGGTTAGTGCGTTGGTGTTCGGAACAGGGGGGCACAGGTTCAAACCCCACTGCAGTCAGCATGTCGTTGTGTCCCTGAGACCCTTCACCACAAAGTGCTCCTGTGGGGATTGTCCACAGTATTGAGTATGTAAGTCGCTTTGGATAAAAGCGTCTAACAAGTGACATGTAATGTACTGTTTATGTCACGTTGTTATTTACGCCACTTGTTGTTTACTTCTTGTTGTTTACATCACGTTGTTTACATCACGTTGTTGTTTACGTCACGTTGTTGTTTACGTCTTGTTGTTTACGTCATGTTGTTTACATCACGTTGTTGTTTACGTCACGTTGTTGTTTACGTCAGGAGACATCTTGTATACGGGAGTCATGTTCTCGTGATATATCTTATAAACAAAATGAGACACAGTACTCATACTATATCTTTCTAGAAGCATCCTGATTATCTATTGAAAACACGGCGGACTGATTTGTCGGCTTGTATATAGATATAGAAATGTGTATTGATTGGGATAAACCCCTTGAGATGCACCATCTCGTTTCCAAGGGGGTCCCGACAATAGCAACAACTTAAAGAAATACATAAACAAAAAGACACAATGCAAAACATGACACACAAGACAAACCACATACAGTCTGTTCAGTGAAATTCAAGCAATGCACACAATCATTACAATTTGAGACAGTCGAGCAAATCAGTTTCATCAATATCAGTTATAACAAGTACAGAGCAGCTGGAAGTGAGATAACAATGCATGTTTAAATAAACCCAAAGATGCAAGAGATCTAATGGCAGCAGGTAAAGTATTCCAGTCTGTTGGGGCTTTGAACATGAACGCTCTTCTGCCAATCCATTTTTTTGCAGAGGGGACAGAGAAATACATCTGAACAGAATGTCTAACTTGATGATTTTGTGAGTAGGGTACAAAATACTGCTTTAAATAAGGGGGATAGTTAAGAGAAATGCATTTAAATATCAGCTGAAGCTAATGCGTGTGTCTTCTTACATTTAAAGAAGGCCATTTAAGTTGGTTATACATTGTGCAGTGATGTGTACGAAAAGGACAACCAAGAACAAATCTGCATAGTCTGGTGTAGGCTATGTTGAGTGGAGCAAGATCTGATTTATGTGCATTTTGGTAGACAACATCACAATAGTCCATAATCGGAAGAATAAGTTGAGAAGCAATTCTCTTTCGGACACTGAGCGTAAAACAATTACGGAATCGGTGTAAAACACCGATTGCGTAATTGACTTTTTGTATTACATGCTTTATATGTAGTTTAAATGAAAGTTCAGAGTCTAGCCATACACCAAGATATTTAAAGCTATCAACTTTATGCAGAGAAGTGCCATCCTTACATGTTATTACTACATTAGGTTTGGATCTGAGCTTCTGCCTGGTACCAAAGACCATGGTATAAGATTTTGTTTTGTTAAGCAGTAGTTTATTGTGTGATAGCCAGTCCTGTAAGATATTAAAATCCGATTGAAGAGAGATCTGAATTTGTGAAAAGTCAGATTTGGATGTATATATAACCGTGTCATCAGCATAAAGGTGAGTACAACAATTAATGAGACAAGAAGATAAATCATTTATGTAAATAGAGAACAGAAGGGGGCCCAGAGTTGATCCTTGGGGTACACCCTTTTGTTGGATCAACAGGTCAGACTGTTTTCCATTAACAACCACACATTGCTTTCTACTGTGAAGGTACGAGTTAAACCATAACACTGTATTATTAGAAAGGCCAATGCCGTGAAGTTTATCCCAGAGCAGATATCAATCAACGAAATCAAAGGCTTTTGTCAAGTCAATAAAAATGGCACCTGTGAGTTCACCATCATCTGCAGCAGAGTACAAGTCATTCGTAAATGTAAGTAGGGCAGTTGTTGTGGAGTGATTAGGCCTGAAACCAGATTGAACCGGAGATACAATATTATAAGTATTGAGATAAGGTGACAGTTGATTATAAATTATTTTCTCCAAAACTTTGGAAATAGAACAGATTATAGAGATTGGTCTATAATTATTTGTATCAAGTAAATCACCACCTTTATGCAGTGGAATGATGCACATCTCCAAATAGTCGGCAACTCACAGGTGGACAAAGACAGGTTGAACAAATCAGCAAGTACGTGGCTTGTCCTGAGGATACAAACATAGCTTTATAGTTTGCCTTCTTAATCATGATCTGTATATCCTCGATATCCCCAAACTGTAAAACACAAGGAAAAACAAACTTCATATTCATACCCAGGACATGTTCTACACTCCAGATGTTGGTTACCGTGACAACTACGGGGATTCATTGATCCGGTATCATGCCGGACTTTATTGTATCGTAAAAATATAGAAAAGGTACCTTTGGGCAGTCTCAGAACGAAGGAGCAAAACATCCCTCAAGTCGTCTGAAAAAGGACAATCCAACGCGCACATTAATCATTTTAGGAGTAATATCATTTCTTATCTCATTGCCTCTTAGCTTTTATTATTGTGCTTCTGTGTCCTCTAATGGGGTCGTAAATTAGGAATTTAAATTGGGCAATTGTGCTTTCATTTTGTTAATGTATTGTTATTGTGCTCATCGTCGAACAGTGGCACAAAACACATCTGTTTAAACGCGTTCTTTAGTTTAAAATGTGCCTATAAAGCACCACGTTAATTTACGTTTAATTCCAGGGCGAATGTTAACCGTGAATCACATGGCAGTGGAGAGGCAAAGAAACGGAGGAATCGGCTTCGTTGGAGCTATATAATGTTATTTAGTAATTCAATGTCTTTTTTCCAGCTGTTTTTATTTGTATTAAATGAATCATTATTCATCATAAGTTATTTTAGTTGCAGTAGTTTTCTATGCTTTACATTTCCTGTGATTAGTCTATATATTGGACCGTTTCTTCAACGTCTGTGTGACGGATGTTTGACTGCATGGTTTGACAGCTTGGAGTTTTATCCTTGGCTGCTCTCGGTGAAGGCCACCCATTGAGCCTCTGCAGGAACATTAAAACGTAACTCACGCTGTTAGAAGGTTCAAAACCCAACATACCGCCTCGCCATCACTGACCCCGACCCGCAGACACTTCAGCATCTCAAGCAGACTCAGAAGGACGGCTCCGAACACAGAGAGGCGAAGCAGACGAGCAAACTGCTGCATCACACAACTCTAAATCTAAAAAGTATACGTGTCTGATATCTAGTCAGAATATGTCTCTCCAGCTGATATAAGACATCATAACTTCAGAGGTAACACTGTAGTGAGATATCAGGTCTTGTTTTTGGACAATGCATCATCTTGTTGAGTCAAAACATCTTATTTTGAGTCGTATCTCAGATGAAACTTATTTCTTTTCACATATTTATTAGAAAATCACCAACTAACAGAAAACTTTGGAGCATTTCAGGCTTATTTTGTAATTACATCTCCTGATCCTGGTAAGATGCAGTTCAAAATGTGTTCTCCAGATAATTACTAGATCTGATTCATCTAAATATCCCGTCTTACTTCAAGAAATCTAAACAAGCTAATGTTCAGTTAGTCAGTCGTATAACTGTAAGCGTTTGTCAGTTTATCTGAAATACTGACAATATCTGGTTTGCTTACTGCACATATTTTGTATTTTATTGCACTTTATTTCAATGTAAATTACTGCTTTATTTTATTCTCCATTTTACTGTATTTTTTCTTATTCTTTTAGCCGACTGAGATGGCGGCGCAGACAGCAGCAGCGGCCCCTAGCTCTCCCGAGTCTTTAGTGTTTTATACATATTTTATACATATCTGTATACTGTATCATTTTACATTCGGGATTGTTGGAAACGTCATTTCGATCTCTTGGTCTGTAAACACAAACTGAGTCAGATTGACATTAAAGTTGACTTTGACTATCTGTGTTTAAAAAAAAAAGAAAGTTGACTTTGATGTACGACACCCAGTCAAACTCCTCGTACGTGTCAACCTACCTGGAAACAGTGGCGGACTGGCCATCTGTAGAATCTGGAGAATCACCGAACGGCCGGGTCGGTTCATCGAAGTAGCGCTGACAGGCGACAGAGGTCCACCGTTTTCCCGCAGCAAGGCTCCCCCGTTGTCAGTTCCCCCCCCTCCCCCCTTCACATATCACATGGGCTGGGCTGGGTGAGATTCCCGAGCTGATTTTTAGTCCCAGTCCGCCCCTGCCTGGAAATAGACCTGGAAATAAACCTGGAAATAAACCTGGTTCTGATTCTGAAATGACCAGGTTAGCTACGTTAGCTATGTTAGCTACCTTAGCTACGTTAGCTAGCTAGCTTACAGCAGATCTGCAGCTTGTTTACGTTGCAGCCCGTTTGCACCCTCGGCCTCCGTACTTTATGTTTCTTTGTTATGGATTCAATTGGTGTGATAATTGGATTCAGCCATTATTTTTGAGAAGTCAGCCATGTAAGACTCGTAAATTAATAATAAAAATACAGTTTTTGTGTCAGATGAAAACACGAAACCGTGAAAACCATTATTCTTTTGCTGTTTTCACCTCGTATGTTTGATGCCCATCTGCTTTCAAAGACCGATTATCTTCACCATGAATCAAATACCTGCATTACCTGTCTTTTTATTGTGTCAAACTAAAAGGTATAACCAAAGGGAAAAGTCTCAAGTCATACATTTGATTCAGTATTTTCCCATTTGTCCAAATTGAGTTTATAAAACCATAGCGTTTGATTTGAGATCAAAGCTCTGGTTCTGTCCTGAGGGTCAATCAATGTTTATTTTCAATCAATGTTTATTTATATAGCCCAATATCACAAATGTTACATTTGTCTCAGTGGACTTCACAGTTTGTACAAAATATCAGTATGACAATACGATACGACACCCTCTGTCCTTAGACCCTCACATCGTACAAGGAAAAACTTCCGAAGAAAACCCACAGTTTTAAAGGGAAAAATGGGAGAAACCTCAGGGAGAGCAACAGAGGAGGGATCCCTCTCCCAGGACGGACAGACGTGCAATAGATGCCGTGTGTAAATTGAAATGATAATACATTTGCAACATAGGTAGTCCAAATGTTTGGAAATGCATGTGTGTATAATAGGAAGATGAATCCACGAGGATATCCATCCAGGACCTATGATCCATGACCACAGCCACGACTCAAGATCCAGGGCTCGCGATGCAGGACACAGGACCGCAGGATCATCCATGACTCCGGATCCCAGCGTATATAGACACCAAAAAGAAAGAAATTTGGGGAAGGGTCCGTGTAATATCCTGATGACAGCAGGCTGTTATGATCAGAGATGCAGCGTCTCCTTCTCTGTGAAAACCGGGACATTCATTAAGAGTTTCTTCACTTTAGTCGGCAGTATTCTGTCTGCTGAGGCCTGGTTCAGACCTTTGAAATATCTAAGTTACTTCTTGTTTATTTTCTGTTTTGCTAAATTGTGTCAGCATTACTCACTGTTTGACATTACTGCGTTTATGCGTTTAAAAGATAACTCTCAGGAGGAAATGATTTCTGAGTTATGAATGAGTTCTGTCCTCAGGGTTCATGAATACAAAAGGAGCACCTTAAGTGTATTTAGAGAAGGAAATTAATTGACTTCACGGTTTCCTGTTGTGTCGGACTGTGACGCCTTAATGCCAAGGACTTCCAGTGAGGTTTGGATTCATAAATCAATATCTGTGGGCTGTATCAGTTTCATTTCAGGGTTGTATGGTGTGCAGCAGTTTGATTCAGTTACATCCTATCCGTTACTGTCAAAAAGTAAAACCATTAACTTCTGAGAGTTTGAAGCTGTGGTTCAAAGAGACGCTGTATATATGCAGTTCTCTTCAGCTGGAAATGTGTCTTCAGCACTAATGGCCTCCGTGTGGCTGTTCTCCTGACAGCAGACTCTCACACACACCTCTGCTCCCACAGATCAATAACCAGAGAGGGAAAAAGTACACACATCCTTTACTCAAGTAGAAGTACACACATCCTGTACTCAAGTAGAAGTACACGCATCCTTTACTCAAGTAGAAGTACACACATCCTTTACTCAAGTAGAAGTATACACATCCTGTACTCAAGTAGAAGTACACGCATCCTTTACTCAAGTAGAAGTACACACATCCTTTACTCAAGTAGAAGTACACACATCCTGTACTCAAGTAGAAGTACACACATCCTTTACTCAAGTAGAAGTACACACATCCTGTACTCAAGTAGAAGTACACACATCCTGTACTCAAGTAGAAGTACACACATCCTTTACTCAAGTAGAAGTACACACATCCTGTACTCAAGTAGAAGTACACACATCCTTTACTCAAGTAGAAGTACACACATCCTTTACTCAAGTAGAAGTACACGCATCCTTTACTCAAGTAGAAGTACACACATCCTTTACTCAAGTAGAAGTACACACATCCTTTACTCAAGTAGAAGTACACACATCCTGTAGTCAAGTAGAAGTACACACATCCTTTACTCAAGTAGAAGTACACACATCCTTTACTCAAGTAGAAGTATGAAGCTGACAATTGAGCGGCCTAGACCAAGCAAGGAGGCAGAGGCAGAACGTCCAAAATACAACCCGGTGTGGGCATTTATTACTCACAAACATATGACCCAGCCTCAATCTGCTGTTCACGTGAGCACAGTCACCAGCCACCACAAGGATCTCACACACACTACCGGCCTAATAAGAAAACCGCACCAAAATACACACACAGACTAACAAGACACAGGTGAGGGGGGAGCAATTAGACACAGGTGGGGGGGGGAGGAGACAACACAGAGCACCAGGTGCACCCAATCAGCCACAGACATGGGAAAGGGGAACACTTTTCAACATAAAACCAGGAAACAGAGACAGACAAACTAGTTACATAAATTCCCATGCTTCCTGTGCAATGTTTTTAGTGCTATATTACCCGTAACGGAGGCCGAGATCTATGGGCCCAGAGATCACCTCCGTTACAAGAAGTACACACATCCTTTACTCAAGTGGAAGTACAGATACTCGTGTTTAAAGATACTCTGTTGAAAGTAGAAGTACTGACTAAACTTCTTTCCTCAAGTGAAAGTAAAGAGGCTTTGAAATGTACTTCAGTAAAAAGTACCCATAACTAGCAGCTGTTTTAAAGAGTACCTGACCTCCCTTTATATTAATAGAACAATAATGTCATTGTTAGCTAATGAATGTTTCCATGCTGAACAACGGCAACATGACAACGTTTCCATTGGTCCCTCTTCTTTAGAGAAGACCAGGAAATGATGGATACACGGATCGTGTTCAAATCAATAGGCACGCAATGACTCTTCTAAAACCGTACACACCCACCCGGTCACTGAGGTCTGCTGACAGTACTGCACTTTAGTAGTTTTTTTGACATATTTGTACTTTTAGAATGTCCATGAAATGCTCCTTTACACTTCTTCTCTACATGTGAGAGGAACACCCTAAACTATTTACTCCACTGCAGTCATTTAAATACTCACAGTCACTTTATGACATGACGTGCTGATAGGGCATGAAGCACTACTTTACACTGATTTACACAATATTCCAAGTGTCTACATTTGGTGCACATACTTTTGTATTTAGGGCCATTTGTCACAGAGCGTATATTATGATAAACTGCAGTATCCACAAGTTTCTATTCCTGCCACTAATGATCTCTCTTGCCTTCACTGCATGATGATGATCTGACAGCATCTGCAGAGCGCCCTCCTCTCTCTGTGATGATGTGTGAGGCGTGTGGTGCAGTGCGTTGGTGTTGGGATCAGGGGGTCACCGGTTCAAACCCCACTGCAGTCAGCATGTTGTTGTGTCCCTGAGACACTTCACCCCAAATTGCTCCGGTGGGGATTTCCCACAGTATTGAGTATGTAAGTCGCTTTGGATACAAGTGCCTAACATGTAATGTAATGTGTGTTCATGCAGGTCACACGCTGTCAATCCTCTTCACATCAGCTGTTAAAGTATGCATGGTTTTAATCCCACACTGAGTGTTGAATCCCAGTGTAACCCGGCCTCTTTATTATGGGCTCAGAACAGTCTCATAATACACACATGCACACAGAAGGATTCACACTTGTGTTTTTCAATGCACACACAAATGTGTTCCGTTTCATATACATGTAAATAAAATCCAAATACAGAAAAAAGTTTTACTTATGTATTTTTGATCCTCACATATTTGTTTTCCATTTAAATCCCCTGAACCTGCAAACACAAACCGCACTCTGTGCACGGATCGCTGTGCATTCGTGTGTGGGTTTTTTGAGACTCCCCTGACGCTCACCCGATTCGTACTTGTAATTTTTTCTATCTTTAGCCAATCAGATGTCTCCTTCATTCTAAGCCAATCACATGAGCGCGCCCCCACGAGGGTAGATTTCTTGCGTTCATGACGTAGCACTTCATAGTACGAAGTACGAATCGGCTGACCGTCAGGGGAGTCTCAAAAAACCCACACACGAATGCACAGCGATCCGTGCACAGAGAGTGGTTTGTGTTTGCAGGTGCAGAGGTTTTAAACGGAAAACAAATATGTGAGGATCAAAAATACACATGTAAAACTTTTTTCTGTATTTGGATTTTATTTACATGAATATGAAACGGAACACATTTGTGTGTGCATTGAAAAACACAAGTGTGAATCCTTCTGTGTGCATGTGTGTATTATGAGACTGTTCTGAGCCCATACTTTATTCCCTCACTCATCACCTGATGGCAGTTTCAAACAATTCATGGAGGTTTTCTGTAAATGTGCAAGTCTGTTCACATTCACAAAGTGTTTTCTGATGGCTTGTTGTCCACAGCTGATGTTAAATGGACTTTCTGCGGATTTATACAACTGCATATAGTCCCTTGATCAGAGCGTCCTCTTTAGAGACTTTAAAGCAGGGGTCGGCAACAGGCGGACCGCGGTCCGGACCCAGACATATACGGACCCGGACCTATAATCAATACATTAATAGGGGATTTTTCGGCGCCTCCCGCTTTTTTAACGCTGATTTGGGTGACTTGTGTAATTCGTGGAACCGAAGAGTTTTCGTTTTGGGGGGGGGGGGTCCGTCCGTCCGTCCGTCTGTCAGTCCGACTGACGGACAACTTCTCACTTCAAAAAAGAAGAAGAAATCTAGACCGTAAATAAGTATTAATAAGTACCTGTTTTTCCTGGCCAAGGACAGGTTCCTTGAACACAGCACGAGCGTAACCCCAGATAGCAAAATATGAGTGAATCAATGTTGAAATATGGTTCGGCAGAAATATTGAATCCATGTTGAAACCCGGACATTGAAATTAAACAGAAAGCGCAAATTGTTTTAATGTTGAATAAACGTTGGACTTTCAACCATAACTGACACTATCAATGTTGATTCAACCATCATCTAAATAGGAATCTACATGTAAATTGTAGTTGATTTTATATTGAATCAGTGTTAGGAATCAATATTGATTCAACCATCATCCAAATGGGAATCTACATATACATTTTAGTTGATTTTATATTGAATCAATGTTAGGAATCAATATTGATTCAACCATCATCTAAATGGGAATCTAAATGTAAAACTTACATTAAAATATTCAACTTTTCTAAGCATACTGTAACACATTAAAAAAGTGAATGTTTTTCACCAATGACTTTTCTGCGTATAGGTCTACATCTTAACAGACCATTAACAAGTGCAACATCAATACTGTACTGAATGAAGTGGTCCAAACTTGTAAACACACACTACACCATGTATTGTTGGCAGACGATTGTTATTAGCTTGTTCAAAATTACCTTGAATTACCATATTTCCCAAAATGTATGAAATCAAACAAAAAATGACAGAAAACATGATTTTAATATTCAAATGTATTTTAGAAAACAGGCAGCAATGCGTCCCTGAGCAAGACTCTTAACCCGTTATTGCTCCCCAAACGCTGTGGAATAAATGCAGAGGACACATCGTATGTGCAAATATACAGTGACACAAGATACCCCCATAAAAAAAGAGGGTGTGTAAGAACCATTGGTGCAACTCCAAACAAGAACAGCCTGAAGCTTCAAGTCTTCCATGAAGGCGAAGCTGTAAACATTTGACTTATTTTTGACTGTAAGAACAAAAGTCTATTGTCCATGAAAGAACAGTATTGTCTATGAGGCGGTAACCTTTGTACTGTATGCACAAGGAAAACACATTAGAGTGTGGTGGGGTACCCTAAGTTGGACTTGCGTTTGTTTCACTTGTGTTCGTTTCACTTGTGTTCCTTGAGATGCCTCCCTCGTGCTCTGGAGCATAACGAAGCCACTTCTTCACAGTTTCACTGAAGCCATTGTGGGTCAGCTTGCGGTCGAACTGCCGAGCAGCAGCTGAAAGACAAGATTACAAAAAATAAGCGTGAGGAAGAGAGAGAGTGTGTGTATCCCATACAATTTCTGTTCTCTGTACAGTAACGGCCCGTCCACACAGCGGCGTGCGTTGACGCTTGGAGGTGGGCGTATCTGAAGCTTGGGGATTTTTTGCGAGCAACGCGACCAACAACCAATCACATGAATCTCCCGCCCCCGACATACAAAGCAATAGCAATGTTAAAACGAAGTAAACTGGATATAAACTCCCCAAACAGGCAAAAACCTACCAGTTTCATCCACTGTCTCTGCCACCTCCCTCGATGCCTCGCTCCTCCAGTTTGTATCCCGGTAGATGAACAGAGACTGATCATACAGCACCGGGTGATTCACTACCGCTATAATGAATTTTCCCTCCATTTTTTGGAATATGAGGAAATGACCTGCGTAGTCTCTCCCAGCATACAAGCGGTTTGATTGGCTAGCGCTTGTACTGGCAGATTTGCATAAACGGGATTTCATTGGCTGACGCTTCTGCCGAGGCGCCAAAAGTTGAACATTGCTCAACTTTTGAAGCGAGCAACGCCAGCAACGCTCCACGTCGCTTCCCAAAATGCAGTTCGGCTAAAAGTGACGTCACCCCATTCAAAGTGAATGGGCAGAAGCGTTGGAAGCTTCAACGCACGCCGCTGTGTGGACAGGCTGTAACACAAGCTACAGTCAGCAGCCAGTTTGCTAAAAGACTGGACTGGAAAGAGGAGCAAACGGCTAGCCTGGCTCTATCCAGGAAATAACATTTGCATCCGAGCACCTCTAAAGCTCACCAATTAGGTTGTCTTTTTTTGGTTTATTTCTTATAGCTTCACCTTCACCTGATTCCAACCTAACCTTTTTTGTTAGATTAAGTTCATGCTTTATTCTTCAACAGGGGATTACAGAGAGACATAAAATACATTATAGGAGTTGGATTCAAACTCGGTAGCTGGTACTATATGGCTCACAAAGAGCATAATTATGTTCTGAATCACCATCAGTCACAACTCACTCCCTAAACTTAAGCTAATAAGTCGTTTGCAGGGGAGGAAACTCACCAAACATGCAGTCTTGTATTGCCGGTTCCTTGAATGGCTTCTTGCTGCTGCAACGCTTGTCTTTCTTTCCAGCCTAAGGCTAAGGCGTTAGTCAGAGCAGTTGCCAGCATCCGTCTGATCAGGTTCTCTGAATTGGTGCCTCCTACCAGAGCCAGACGAGCAATCTAAATCAGACGAGAGAAACAAATAGGCAACTGGTTTAACTGTTGTATTGAGCTACGTTCTGTGGGACATACGTTAGAAACAGCACAACAGCACTCTTATTTCATACACAGAGACCAACTTTGTTTTTTATACACTTGATACACTGTATGTGTATGTGTGTGCCTGTGTGTGTCTGTCTATGTGTGTGTGTGTGTGTGTGTGTGTGTGTGTGTGTGTGTGTGTGTGTGTGTGTGTGTGTGTGTGTGTGTGTGTGTGTGTCTGTTTGTATGTATGTGTGTCTGTTTGTATGTGTGTCTGTTCATGTGTGTGTATGTGTGTGTCTGTTTGTGTGTCTGTTTGTGTGTATGTGTGTGTATGTGTGTGCATGTGTGTGCATGTGTATTTATAAGATAAACTATATTTTTTGATGATCTGTCACATACATTGAAAACAGTTATTATGCTGACTTACATGTCACAGCCTCAGAAACCTGGAGTCATCCTCATGCAGAAATCCAGGCAGGGAGGAGAGCAGCACGTCGGCTATGGACGTCACCTGGATCCTTGAGTGCGAAAACATATCTTTGTTTTACTTTGGATGCTAAACAGCATAGCCACACAACAATTTATATCACAAGGGCTCTTCCATGACTGAAGAGATTACCATTTTGAAGCAATTGAGGCGTCTGCGACCCTACCTGTATCTCATTAGCACAACAACAAGGTGCAATAACATTAACACTGCTGTTCCCTCCCCAAACACAAGTATCTTAATAATCAATCTAAATCTATCAGGCTGACCCTCTGCACCCCAACACACACACAGAAAATCCACTCTAGTATGATAATAAAACACCAAGAGGCTTAACCGACTCACCTGGAGGTCATAGGCGGTGAAGAGCTGAACTTCAGACACTTCGCCTTTGCGTGGCGCCTTCTTCCTGAACAAGCTCAACAGCATGCCGATCCAGCTCTGCGTAAAAGTGGTTCTTCAGGTTGAGGTTCGTTATCCTGTGAAACTCTGCACAAATATAAAATGACTATTTAATTAAGAGTACAATGTATATGTGGACTGAAGGCAGCAGAGATAAACAGAAACATGACATGCTAAATCTGAGTAAACATGCCAAAGTTATCAGTGGCAAAGGCACACAAAATTATTATATAGTTGTAATGTCTAAAATATTTTCACCTGTGACTCCATTGTCAAGGCAGGCCAGCGTTCCAGGGTCTCTCCAACAGGTAGCTCATCATTGATGATCTCATTGTGCCGCAGGGTAAAGGTAGTCTGCATTAACTTTACAATCAAGGGATGGTTTTTATCTCTCATCTTACCACACACTAGAACCCCCCCCCCCCCAAACGTGGCGTACCTACAGTGTAAGCGCACCACAGTTTCGCTGCTGCGAGGCTCCACAGGCTCCACTAGCACCCCCCCAAGCGCGTTAGTTTCTCCACTGCAAGGCTTACCAGGTTGAAGAAGCCCTTTATCTGCCAGTTGCTTCAGTTTCAGCCTAAAGGGAAAAAAAATTGAAGGTTAGCTGGGTTGCAAAGTTTTCACAAAATGATCAGAGAAACACTATTTTCGAGCATAAAATGGCGGCAGACGGCGCGCTTTCTTCTTTTGTTACCGCATGGATGTCTGGGCAGGTTTTATTAACATTTAGAGGCATAGAGGATTTACGTTAATTGTATCCACTAACGTTGTGCCACAACCGTGCGTTCTGCATGTTTTGTAAAAGCAAGCTAACTTGAAACCCATTGTAAAATGAATAGTCTAGTATTTCAAGTTAGCTTGCTTTTACAAACATGGATAAAATGAACGTAAATCCTCTATGCCTCTAAGTTAATAAAATATGCTCAGACATGCATGCAGTAACAAAAAAGAAGAAAAAAAACTGCCGCCATTTGCGGTTCGAATTTTCCAGAGAACTTTTGCAACACAAACGTTCCACTTTGAGATATAACTTAAAGCAATATAAAATACTGTCTTACACGTTTAAATCATTTTTCAAGTGAGGCAGATATTAAATCTAGGCTAGCTAACAAGAGCTCAAATCAAACACCATGCGACACAAAGTGCATTAGATGCAGACATTAATAAAATATCATTTAAATACTGTGCAAAGGCAAGACGTAACTTACCAGAGTAGCGCGGTCAAATTCCGGCAGTGAGACTCGAAAGCACGGTGGGCAAAGTATACTTCTGAAAGTGTGAGTGATTTCATCCGAGAGGAGCTATAATGGTGGACTCAAATGAACGCATGGATGAGAGCAGTGAGGCACGTCGGGGGCGGAGCACATACGTGATGACGTCAGACAGATTCAGTAAAAACATTTGAGTACTATCCCCAATATGACCCAAAGTGGATGAATACTGTATACACAATATTACAAATCAGTTCATTGTCATCAGAAAATGTCTCCTATTGATCTGAGTATATTATAAAGAATAGCAGTTCATTGAAGCATTATAGCACAGGCCTTTGTCAGATGGTATATTACGCTGTTTTTTTTCTGCTTCGAATAGTTCTCTCTTTTTTCACCATACCTGTGTAAAGACTGATATTGTTCTATAATCGTCTGAAACTGTTAAGTCATGATGTGAAACGGTAACAAAGAGAAAGGGAAACTCAAGCTGCTGCTACACTTTATTTGATTTATCTAAAATTAAGCATTTTTAAGATGCACACATTTTCAAAAGCTATTTTATTTATTTTCTCTATTTTATTTTTAAATGCAGCCCGAGAGGAACATCACACATATCCACAGTATTTACTGTATATCTGTATTGTTCAATGTTCATTGACAATATATATTGTTGTTTATGAATTGTACTTTCTTTATTTGATTGGCAGTCAGTTGTTGATTACATGCAGATGTTGATAAAGCTACTTCAATATATATCACACTAATTCATGAAGCAAGTTAGACTTTTTGAAGCTCCTTTGCATGGGGACATTTTCTCTAACTGGACCTCGTTGAACTTTAGTTGAATACCCCTGATTTAAAGGATTCCCAGACATGCTGAGAAACTCCTCTGGAGGGAACACAAGGATGTTTTTACATGACATGACACTTGTTAGACGCTTTTATCCAAAGCGACTTGCATACTCAATACTGTGGGCAATCCCCACAGGAGCAATTTGGGGTGAAGGGTCTCAGGGACACAACGACATGCTGACTGCAGTGGGGTTTGAACCTGTTCCCAACACCAACGCACAACCCACTGCACCACACGCCTTGCAGACCATTTACATGCACTAAAGATAGGATTACATTACATTTAACTGACGCTTTTATCCAAAGCGACTTACAGTAAGTGCGTTCGACCAAGAAGACACAACCTTGAAGAAAACAGAATCATATAAGTACATCAGGTTTCATAGAGCCAAACATTTCAAGTGCTACTCAACTGGCTTTAGATAAGCCAGTCCTTTGTTAGTAGATGGAAATGTATTAATCCCTGTGGGGACATTCAGGAGTTTAAGCAGCAACAGAGTGAGAATGAAAAACAGGACAGCACAGATTCACACAACGATAATCAAATTAAAGATACAATTACAATGATCTACAGGTCAGTAACTGTTCAAATAAGGAATCAGTTAAATGAACATATTGGAGTCTGAGACCTATAGAACCTTTAGGACACACTACAGTTGTTCATCACAGCTACAGGTTGTCCTCATATACCGCCCCCCCAAAGCCTCCGCCATCTTCATGTCTGAGTTCGCTGAGCTGCTCACCTGTGTCTGCTCCAGGTCTCCATCCACATTACTGCTTGGTGACTTTAACATCCATGTCGACTCTAGTACATGCACCTTTGCCTCTGGATTTCTCTCACTACTCGACTGCTTCAACATCACACAGCACGTCCAAGGTCCCACCCACACCAAAGGTCACACGCTGGACCTAGTGTGCTCTATAGGCACCCCTCCCTCCCATCTCCAGTGCCTGGACCTAGCTGTTGCGGACCATACTTATTGCCATACTCTTTACTGTTCCTGTCCCCCTGCCCACTCAGCGTGCAAAACGCACCATCACATTCAGAAACACCAAATCACTGAGTGCACCAGCCCTGACCAGCACGATAGCATCCCACCTAGCCTCCATTCCCCTTACCACCACAGTGGATGGCCTGGTTGCTCGCTACAACTCAGCTCTATCCCTCAGCCTTGACTCTCTAGCCCCCCTCAAAACCCGGACTGTCTCCTTCACCCGTTCGGCCCCTTGGTTCACCACTGAACTCCGCGCCCTGAAGGCTTCTGGTCGTCGGCTAGAGAGACTCAAAACAAGAACTGACCTCGCCGTCCACCGCGAAGCATACCAGGACCATGTAAAGGCCTACAAAGAAGCCCTCTCCCTGGCTAGGTCTTCGTACTACTCCACCCTCATTGGCATCCAACAATCCCAACCGAGAATGCTGTTCTCAACCATAAACCGGCTTCTCCGCCCCCTTGATCCCCCCCATCCCCCAGGTGTTCTGGATCTCTGCTCGAAGTTTCTGGATTTCTTCCAGGCAAAAGTTGATTCCATCCACCAGCAGCTTCTGGTGCCTGGCCCCCCACCTACTTCAACCGCACCCCAGCCACAAGGTATTACTCGTCCACCTAGGTGTTGTCTTTCCACCTTCTCCCCAGTGGATGTCATCCAAATTACCAAGCTGGTTACTAAGGCCAAGACATCGACCTGCTCTCTTGACCCCATGCACACAGCCTTGGTCAAGGCAGCTCTATCCACCATCTGCCCCATCATTGTTGACATTGTGAACTTGTCCTTGTCTTCTGGCACAGTCCCACCCTGCCTCAAAACTGCCTCAGTCTCTCCAATCTTGAAGAAGCCTGGCTTGGACCCGGAGGACCTCAACAACCACCGGCCGATCTCAAACCTCCCATTCGTGAGCAAGATCTTGGAAAGAGCAGTTGCCGCACAACTGCAACACCACATGTCACTGCATGAGCTCTACGAACCCCTCCAGTCTGGCTTCAGACCATATCACAGTACTGAGACTGCCCTCATCAAAATCACAAACGACCTCCTCATCGCATCGGATTCTGGCCTCATCAGCATTATCATCCTCCTGGACCTCTCAGCAGCCTTCGATACCATATCCCATTCCATCCTCCTCAGCCGCCTGTCTGACTACCTTGGCCTCAGTGACACAGCTCTTGCCTGGTTTGTGTCCTACCTGTCTAACAGGAAAAACTTTGTCACCATCAGTGACTGCAGCTCCCCTCCCGCCCCAGTCAACCAAGGTGTACCTTAAGGCTCTGTGCTTGGACCCCTCCTATTCAATATCTACATGCTCCCACTTGGTCAAATCATCCGCCAACATGGTCTCAGCTTTCACTCTTATGCTGATGACACACAGCTCTATCTCTCCACCAAACCGTCCACTCAGCTCCCCCCTCAATCCCTTGTCAACTGCCTACAGGACATAAAAAACTGGATGTCATCAAACCTGCTCAAAATCAACAGCAATAAAACAGAGCTCATGATTGTGGCTCCCAAGACGCAGCTCCAGAAGGTTGGAGACCTGCTTCTCTCCATTGACGGCTGCTCCATCTCCCTGAAGTCCGCAACCTGGGAGTCATCCTGGACACCACCCTCTCTTTCCAGGTGCACTTCAAGTCTGTCACCAAATCCGCCTTCTACCACCTGAAAAACATTGCCAGAATCCGGCCTTCACTCTCTGACTCTGTGGCAGAAACCCTTGTTAACGCCTTCATTACATCCCGTCTGGACTATTGCAATGGAGTCCTGTCCGGGGTTCCCAGCAAAACCCTGGATAGGCTCCAATACGTCCAGAACTCTGCCGCCAGGCTTCTCACCCACACCAAGCCATGGCACCATATCACCCCCACCCTCATCCACCTACATTGGCTGCCGGTCAAATCCCGGATTCAATACAAAACACTCATCCTCACGTACAAGTCCCTCCATACCCTAGCCCCCCAGTACTTATCGGACCTCCTCCATCCCTACACCCCTTCTCGGAGTCTGCGGTCCTCAGACACGGGCCTGCTCTCCATCCCCCGCTCTCGCCTCCGAACTGTTGGTGACAGGGCATTCAGTGTTGCGGCCTCCACCCTCTGGAATGCACTTCCTGCCGAGATCCGTAATGCTGCCTCCCTGGACATCTTCAAATCATCACTAAAAACACACCTGTTCACCCTGGCCTTCGGGCCCTAGCCCTTTTCTGGTCCCCCGGCTTCCTTTATTTATTTTCTTTGGTTTGCCCGTTGATTGTCTGTTTGTTTTGTTTGTCCACCATGTACAGCGACCTTGGGTCCCTTGAAAGGCGCTATATAAATATCATTTATTATTATTATTATTATTATTATTATTACAGGGGAGGGGGAACCCCAATAAGCAGAGTAGGGCCTCTTTAAGAATACATGTGGAATGTATGAGACACCACAACGTAACTAAAAGCCAGACATTATAAATGGGTCTTTCATTAATCACAGAGCGTGTAACCTATTAATCAGAAAAGGTCAACGGTCATGCATTGAATTTGTTCTTCCTGTTTACCTCTTTACTGTGAGCGGATATTATAAAACACGTTAGTGGCTCTCTGTGCTGGAGTCTTTCTATCTGGATAATCACAAAGGATAACATCCAATGATCCGCGAGCTAATGCGAGGAGACTGCCAACCTCACCTCTGGGAAATCAAGCAGCAGCGTGGAGACACACTAACTTCCTATCCGTCACAGAGAACAGCATGAAACCAAAAAAAAAAAAAAACTCTGGCGCCGGCTGAAATCTGCTGCCGTTGCCATGGTTATTATCATGGACATGTATCATAAGTCAATATATATAGGTTTATCTTTTCAAACAGTTTAAATTCACGCCTATTCACTAAATGTTCTCAGACAGAATTTACCTTTGTCAGGAAATTATCATATGATCTTAGGTTTGTGATTACCATGTTTGCAAGTTTCGCCCGTCTTGCCAACATTTCAATAGCCTGTAATTCTCTCTGAGACCTCCCCCCTCTTTTCCCTGTTTAAAGTGCTTGTTTTTCTGTTGTAACATCATCATCATCATCATCATCATCAGCTTTATTTAAAGAGACTCTTGGTCCATTATTAAAAAACATACAACCCTCAAATATAAATGAAAAAGGCAGTGATACCAATGTTTCCACAGAGGTGGTATCGTTCAGCACTGAGACACGGATTTGAGAGCAGCATAATGACAGTTATGAGAAACATTCAATCGGCAGATGAATTTGTACAGATGTCTCAAGAGAGCATGGAAGGTGTTGACTCGTGCATTACAGAACCGTGTCAGATTCGTTGTACATCAGTGTTGCAGGTTATCTGACCTTCCAGCTGGGAATAGATTGATTCTGTTAAATGCTATAACTCTTTGTTAAATGACACAACTTTGGTTTAAACTTGTTTTTGTTCTTTTCTGACCAGAAGGAGATTAAGTGTGAATTTCCACCACAGTTATAATGTAGCTTTGTGCAAGGAGGTGTGTGTGTGTGTGTGTGTGTGTGTGTGTGTGTGTGTGTGTGTGTGTGTGTGTGTGTGTGTGTGTGTGTGTGTGTGTGTGTGTGTGTGTGTGTGTGTGTGTGTGTGTGTGTGTGTGTGTGTGTGTGTGTGTGTGTGTGTGTGTGTGTGTGTGTGTGTGCAATAACACATTAATCACTCTGCAGTTGACCTTCCTGGCACGGTTTAACCCACACAAGCAGGAGGAAGGAGAGCTGACAAACAGATATGTTATAGGATAATATCTCAGTACAGACGTGCATGATCCTCAGAGGATGGACCGGTTAGCTCCCTGATGTTCCTCATTCCTCTTCAGTCTCCCAGCTTTATAATCCTGAACGTCACCAAGCACTCCGGTCCCAGCTGTGTGCGTCACTCTTTAGTGTCCCCTGGTCTCCCAGCTGTGTGCGTCACTCTTTAGCGTCCCCTGGTCTCCCAGCTGTGTTCGTCACTCTTTAGCGTCCCCTGGTCTCCCAGCTGTGTGCGTCACTCTTTAGTGTCCCCTGGTCTCCGTCGTGTTTTGAGCTTCTTGCAGCGTTTTGTATTTGCAGCGTTTGGTTTCTGCAGCTTTTAGTAAACGCTGCCATGTTTCCTCAAGTTGCTGAATGTTCTCTAAATGCTGCATGTGTGCGCCTCACCTCCTCTTTGACCTCCTTCTTGACCTGCTTCAGACCTGCCCTCAGGTCCATGTTCACGGTGTGTTTTGAGCCCAGAAGAGCTTTCAACATGGCGTCTGCTGACATACGGACTCTCTTCAGAGCGGGCTTCTTCACGCCGCCCACATCCACCATTTTGATCCTCAGGTCTTCAATCTATCAACAAAACAACACATGTTATTACACATTCTCAGGGGTCCTAACAGACACACTCTAGATGGATGGATTTTCAGATCAAAATGTTAGGGAAATGAAGACACTGCAGAAGAACTTTCGGAAAACATGACGAACTTTCGGAAAACATGACGAACTTTCAGAAAACATGACGAACTTTCAGAAAACATGACGAACTTTCGCAAAACATGACGAACTTTCAGAAAACATGACGAACTTTCAGAAAACATGACGAACTTTCGCAAAACATGACGAACTTTCAGAAAACATGACGAACTTTCAGAAAACATGACGAACTTTCAGAAAACATGACGAACTTTTAGAAAACTTTCGGAAAACATGACGAACTTTCGGAAAACATGACGAACTTTTAGAAAACATGACGAACTTTCGGAAAACATGACAAATTTTTAGAAAATATGACAAACTTTCGGAAAACATGACAAATTTTTAGAAAATATGACAAACTTTCGGAAAACATGACGAACTTTTAGAAAACATGACGAACTTTTAGAAAACATGACAAACTTTCGGAAAACATGACAAACTTTTAGAAAACATGACGAACTTTCGGAAAACATGACGAACTTTTGGAAAACATGACGAACTTTTAGAAAACATGACGAACTTTCGGAAAACATGACGAACTTTTAGAAAACATGACGAACTTTCGGAAAACATGACGAACGTTTAGAAAACATGACAAACTTTTGGAAAACATGACGAACTTTCGGAAAACATGACGAACTTTTAGAAAACATGACGAACTTTCAGAAAACATGACGAACTTTCAGAAAACATGATGAACTTTTAGAAAACATGACATACTTTCGAAAACATCCTCGCAAACTGTATACGAAATAAGAGGAAGTTAAGAACCGATTGCACAAACTCTCTGGCTGTTAAATGCATACAATAAGTAACTTCAATTACATTTTTTAAGACACTAACACGTAGATAAAAGCGTTAAATGCTGCAGGAGGAGGACGCCTACCTCTTTGTTGGCTTTGCCAACTTTGTTCTCCAGGTCGTACCGCTCTTCATCCATTTTGTCGATGAGGGAGTGCATCTTTTTGCAGGCTTCCTAAAACACACACAGACGGGATGTTTACCGACCAATCACAAGCCTTTACTGACGGCAGCATACTTCAAACTAAAGCTTTGCTGAGGAAGACTTTCAATCAGAATCAGACTTTTTAATTCTCCGTAACTTAATCTCTAAAGACACTGTGAAATGTTAACA
>JAPTMU010000256.1:234505-262388 GCA_028583405.1 Pogonophryne albipinna
AACAGTTTAATTAAGTTAAAAGACAAATACAAAATAGATGTTTTAACTTTAGAAAAAAAGTTACTATCAGATATATTTCAGTAAAATGACAATAAAAAAAGATGGATTCCATTTTACAAACATTTCTGATTAAATCTGCAAAAAGTGATTTATTGGTTGTTAAACAAAGTCATGTCTAACTTTAATAAACCCGTTATAAAAAGCACATTATAGGCTCTATCTTCTGCACATTGAAGCAGGTCATGATAACTGTTTTTGACATCATCCAATCAGCAGCTTTATCACCAATCCACCTGAACTAGAGGCTGAAACGTTGTCGTACCTTCAGATGATGCCTGCGGCTCGAATTCATCTTCTTGCTGCAAAGATCAGAAATAACTCTGTCAGGGTCTCATTTATTAAAACACTGAATTGCTCTTTCTCCTGATTGGCTAACTGAAGGTATAGAAAGCTCTCCTTAGTGAGTGGAGGGGTTTGTTTCAGCTGAACCCTAAAAGGTGTTTGAGCTAACCCCAGAACACATCCTGTCTGCAGCAGCTCTTCTTTAAACCACTGAATATCACAGGTCGCACTTTTGATTATTTTACAATCGGACAATAAAACCCTGAGACCTTTGCCTTAGGGTTAGGAAACACTGCCTTAAAGAAAACCTTTAACAACAACAACAACAACAACGCTTTATTCTTCCCTCACGTCTTCTCCTTTTTGCCATTCATCCTTCCTTCACACTTGACACGATTCCTTCCTCATCTTCCTCCCTCTGTCGTTCTGTTTTCTGTGTCGTTGCTTCTGTCTTTCTTTCTTTCCGTATCTCTCTCTGTTTCCAGCTTTCCATTTCTTTATATTTCTTAGTCTGTTTCCTTCCTTCCCATTCCTCTTCCTCTTCTCGTCACTTTTTCTCCTCTTGCACTTTTTAAATAAAATCTGCACTGTCTGCACAATAACTTTGACCTGCACACACACACATGTAATATATCTAACATCCTCTTTCCTGAGTTCTGGATTAAGTGGTGGACTTCGGGTCGTGGCTGAACCTGTCTCTGCGGTCCTGCCTTGGGTCTCGTGATGCTGCTTCCCTGATGGCTTCCACAGGATTGTAGCTGACATCCTCGTGGATTCATCTTCTTATTACAGACACATGCATTTCCTAACATTCGGTCTATATGCTGTAAAATGTATTATCTCTTGGATTTACACACGGCATCTATTGCACGTCTGTCCGTCCTGGGAGAGGGATCCCTCCTCTGTTGCTCTCCCTGAGGTTTCTCCCATGTTCCCCTTAAACTGTGGGGTTTCTCTGGAAGTGTTTCCTTGTACGATGTGAGGGTCTAAGGACAGAGGGTCTGAGGACAGAGGGTCTAAGGATAGAGGGTCTAAGGACAGAGGGTCTAAGGACAGAGGGTCTAAGGATAGAGGGTCTAAGGACAGAGGGTCTAAGGACAGAGGGTCTAAGGACAGAGGGTCTAAGGACAGAGGGTCTAAGGATAGAGGGTCTAAGGACAGAGGGTCTAAGGATAGAGGGTCTGAGGACAGAGGGTCTAAGGACAGAGGGTCTAAGGATAGAGGGTCTGAGGACAGAGGGTCTAAGGACAGAGGGTCTAAGGACAGAGGGTCTGAGGACAGAGGGTCTAAGGACAGAGGGTCTAAGGATAGAGGGTCTGAGGACAGAGGGTCTAAGGACAGAGGGTCTGAGGACAGAGGGTCTAAGGACAGAGGGTCTAAGGATAGAGGGTCTAAGGACAGAGGGTCTAAGGACAGAGGGTCTAAGGATAGAGGGTCTAAGGACAGAGGGTCTAAGGACAGAGGGTCTAAGGACAGAGGGTCTAAGGACAGAGGGTCTGAGGACAGAGGGTCTAAGGACAGAGGGTCTAAGGACAGAGGGTCTGAGGACAGAGGGTCTAAGGACAGAGGGTCTAAGGACAGAGGGTCTAAGGATAGAGGGTCTAAGGACAGAGGGTCTAAGGACAGAGGGTCTAAGGACAGAGGGTCTAAGGACAGAGGGTCTGAGGACAGAGGGTCTGAGGACAGAGGGTGTCGTTGTTCTCATACTGATATTCTGAACGATCTGTGTTGTTGTATTTGCTGTAAAGTGTCTCGACTGTAGGCTATTTTTATTATATGTTCAGCACTTTGGCTCCACCAAACATCGTTTATAAATGTGCTCTATAAATAAAACTTGATTTGATTTGAACAATCCGGACTCAAATATGTATTTATGTTCATTTAATTAATGTCTTGTTTTAACAGTTATTTACCATTTAAATGTTGATCTTTAATTGTATTAATCTGTGCTGTACTTTCGCTCTCACTCTGTTGCTGTTCAACTCCTGAATTTAAATAATATAGGTCCATCTTATCTGATCTTATCTTACTCCTTAAATCCTCCCTTCCCTTTCCTTCCTTCGATCCCTCCTTTCCTGTTTTATTTATCATCTTTGCTTCTTTCCTCTCTCCATAATACTTTGTTCTTTCCTCTGTCACCTTTCCTATCCATCTTCTTTCTGTTGCTCGTTTGATTTGATGTCTAATATTCTTCCGTCATTTACTGAGCTGATTCAGACGCCTTGTAATTAAACCTTGAGACGTGTTTTCACCCAGAACAAAAACTCACATTAAGACCTTTGTTTTTACCTTGGTACACATCCATGCTGACGCTAAAAATACAACTTTGGAAGCAGGAATTTGCATGCAATCAGAAATGTTGTGAGACTATGATAGGATATTTTACGGAAGACCATTAGCCACATGGGAACATCTTTTGAAATCCAACCAAAGATGAATTTATTTATTTTTGTTCTGAGATTAAAGTCAAAGCTCTAGGAAATACCAATTCTGACTTTTCCTCAGAATCCCAACTTCAATCAACTCAAACATTTCAATCAACCAAAACAATGATAATTCTCATGTGGTCCTAATCCTCATCCGAAGCTAATTAAAAATCCACTTTTCAAAAACACTCATTGATAGCAGAGACACTTACTCAGACATGATGGCGGTTGTCTTTCTTCACGGCCTGTTTGACAGAAAAGAAGAAGAAGAAGAAGTCATTGAGAATAAACGATGCTTCATCCGCACTGCGCTTAAATATGGGAGACCCTCCTCCGTGTGAAAGGCGATCTCAGAAAGCTTTTGATGAGCAGCTGAGTGTTGACAGAGCTAAGTTTGGACGCAGGGGTTTGGGTCGCATGACGCCGGCGATAAGCTTCTCTGCATGTGCTCAAACCCCAAGATCCCGCGGGAATTAACACTTCAACTCCTTTCAGGGAGGGGAATGTGCAGCGGCGGCAAGAAGACATGCCAACACACACACACACACACACACACACACACACACACACACACACATACTTGCCAACCCTCCCGATTTTCGCGGGAGACTCCCGATTTCATAGCCCTCTCCGGTTTCCTCCCGGGGTCATATTTCTCCCGCATTTCTCCCGATTTCTGACTAAATCAGATTTACTCAGGACTGTTTCCACTCTGACTTTAATACAGCTACACCATTGTTTGGTTTCCATGGTAGTGCGTCTCTTCAGTAGCGCGCAACTGAAAGTCTGAGAGGGTGAGGAAGATAGTCACAGAAAACAGAACAAGAATCGGCAACTCTACCCTCTGCTCACTCCTTTCCTGTAAATAAAATACAGGTGTGTGTGTATGTGTGTGTGTGTGTGGTGTGTGTGTGTGTGTGTGTGTGTGTGTGTGTGTGTGTGTGGTGTGTGTGTGTGTGTGTGTGTGTGTGTGTGTGTGTGTGTGTGTGTCCGCGGTGGTTTTGAAATGCTCCCGATTTCTGAGGTCTCAAGGTTGGCAAGTATGACACACACACACACACACACACACACACACACACACTAAATCATATACTCTCAACGTCATTGGTAAAGGAAATATTCAGATCACTATTTTAAATTAAAACACTAATAACACGCTTGAAGAATATAGTAACTGTCCAAATACACACAAACACACACACACACTCGGTGCCAAAATAAATCAGTTTAAACAAGCTGCTCTGATCAGATTGCAAGAGTTATTATTATTATAAATAATTCAGGTTTCGTTTTCCGTCTCATTAAAAAGGCGGTAAAACGAGCTGGAGATATCTGAGCACCGGAAGATATTCACACTTGATTTAAGACTTAAATTGCCATTTATTGCATATTTTCAAAACATCTCTCTATGTTTACTTTGTAACCACAACATTCAAGATGAAATGATTTAAAATCAAAATGCAATGTAAAATAAATCGTTTTTATCTTTAAGACGTTTATTTACCCCTGATGTAACACCCAGAAAAGTCCAGCCCATGCCTTGAACACACATTCTGAAACTAATGGCTTTAAAAAACTACAAAATGATCACGTAGTAGTGATAAGTCACAGCTAAATCTAAGATATCATTTCCATCAGCTCCATGCCGTCTTCCTTTCAGGAATTCAATGACATTTCTGGAAAAACTCCTGAAACTGAACTGCAATAAAGTGGAAATCTCAACCTGTGGGCAGATGTTGTCTGATGGCTAAATGTGACTCCAGAATACCTGGCAAGGATAACAATCTGTTGCAGCGCACTGTCCAAAAACAATCAAATCTAACCATCTTCTCTAAATATATCCAGATCTCATGCAGCCAAACACCAGATCAAAGTGTAAACAATCCGATCTGCACTCAAAACGCTCAAGTTTACCGAAATCAGTCGAGTTGTTGAATTGCAAAACAGCCAAATGCTTTGAAAAAGTCAGAAGCCTCATTAAAACCTCTCCTTCACCCTGATCACATCCTCTTCACTTCTTAACAATCCTCCGAGGTCGAGACCTTTTCACCTCAGCACCAACTTCACTCAGTGTCCATTAACCAGCTGCACTGATGCATGCAAGAGAGGAAGAGGAGGAGGAAGAAGAAGAAGAAGCTGGGCTCACCTACGAGGAGAAAGAGTCCAGGAGGAGGAGAACACTGAGGAGAAATCATCCCGGGGTGTATATATATTAGGGGGGCTCAGATATGGATATGGAGCCCCTGGTTATGGAAATGCAGGATCCTCAGACCAATCGGCCAGAAGCTGCTGGAATATCATCGACCGCTGCCAACGTCTCAACAAGGCATCGCCGAGGAGGAGCCTGGTATCATTTTAGGACTCTGCTCAGCGCCACCGAGAAGCTATAAAGGGAGGAAAAGGACTATAAAACCATCAGGGGCCAAAACGTTTAGCCGTATACGAAGGAGGGGTCGAGGAAAGAGGAGAGTCTCTTCTGATTACTGGGAGGGTAGAAACACCTGAGGGTGCATCGGTGAGGAGAAACATAAAGAGTTTATGGGAGAAAGGGAAGGGACGTTTCAGGTGAAATATGTTGGTTATCTGTTTATACACCAGTTTAAATATTAAGAGTCTTAACGAAATACTTCCGCCACAAAATTATCAATTACTCTTTGTTTTCACCATGTTAACAAAGAATCTGAAAACTGAGTCTTGATGAATTTAAGTAAATTCGGTACACGCCAAACTATAAAGAGTGGTGCAGGAATAGGACAGAAAACACTGGTTGTTATCCTGAAAAAACGTCTGTGGTAAAAACAAGATGAGGAGATTTTAACCGTTTTGTTCTACGACATAAAATACCCCACTGGTGGATTTAAAAGTGTCTAAATGACA
This sequence comes from Pogonophryne albipinna, assembly GCA_028583405.1. Classification (NCBI taxonomy): domain Eukaryota; kingdom Metazoa; phylum Chordata; class Actinopteri; order Perciformes; family Artedidraconidae; genus Pogonophryne; species Pogonophryne albipinna. The sequence goes on from JAPTMU010000256.1 coordinate 240,151, forward strand.
CGACTAAACGCCATCACGACCAACATTAGCCAACTTTAGCTTAGCGGTGGTGACGTGAAGTCATGTGACCGTGCTGTAGTTCCTTTATAGCCCAACATTAGCCACCATTAGCTTAGCGGTGGTGACGTGAAGTCATGTGACCGTGCTGTAGCTCCTTTATAGCCCAACATTAGCCACCATTAGCTTAGCGGTGGTGACGTGAAGTCATGTGACCGTGCTGTAGCTCCTTTATAGCCCAACATTAGCCACCATTAGCTTAGCGGTGGTGACGTGAAGTCACGTGACCGTGCTGTAGTTCCTTTATAGCCAACATTAGCCACCTTTAGCTTAGCGGTGGTGGCGTGAAGTCATGTGACCGTGCTGTAGTTCCTTTATAGCAGTGCTTCTCAAAGTGTGGTCCGTGGACCACTGGTGGTCCGTGAGCGCCCCTAGTGGTCCGTGAGTATATTGGTAACATTTCACATTTGAAATTAATTAATCAATTTAAGTTTTCTGCACTCTCGCGGGAATATCTCGCAATGGAGCAAGGTTCAGTTCACTTTCGATTGCATGATATAGCCCAGCGCAACACCTTCATCACACATGTTGCCACTTGTTTGTACCATTTTCAGGCGATTTGTAATCTGTTCTAGAAAAACGATGTGTTTTTTGATATTTGTGGAGTTAGGTGGTCCGCAAGTGTTTTTTTATTGGTTAAGTGGTCCTTGGTATGAAAAAGTTTGAGAAACACTGCTTTATAGCCTAACATTAGCCACCTTTAGCTTAGCGGTGATAAAAGTCATTAGCTTTGCGATGCTTACTTTATTTTCAGCCAACAAAAAACGTAATAATTTCACCACTGTATGAAAACAGTTGTTTCTGTATTGACTGTGAAAGACTTCTTCCGGAATATGTGTTTTAAATATGGTTAATTATCAGTCTCAACCTCAGCCGGACTCACAAGAGGACTCATCCTTTAAAGTTGGCCAGAAGTCAGATCTTCACCGCCGCCTCACTTACCGCCTTCAGCTGTGGAGATCGTATCGGATGGTTTTAAGCCTCCGTTTCCGCAGCTGCCCGACACCTCTGAACACAGGACGAGGCTAAAAGTTCACAGGCATGCTAACGAAGAGCTAAGACGCTCATAGGCAGCTTAAATTAGCGGATATATACACCAAACAAAGGGGGGGGGAACTCTTAAAAAACCCTGATGCATGCCCTTAACTTGCATGTAATAACTGTTAAAGGTCCCATGTCATGGCCATTTCTACTGATCATAATTCCATCGTTGAGGTCTACTAGAATAGATTCACATTGTTCAATGTCCCAAACTCACATTGGTTTCTCACAGCATCTCTGTAAAGTCTGTGTATTCACTCTCTGTCCTACACGGCTTGTTGGAGCTCCTGCCCCCCCCCCTCCCTGTGAGCCCAGTGTGCTCTGATTGGTCGGGACGTTGCGAGGCTCGCTGCTCAGTGAGCTGGCTTACTGTTGTGGTTCCAGGTCGGCGATACAGCGAGACACCGCAAAACTCATCCTGAGCACACAAACACTCACACACACCCACACACACACACACACACAAACACTCACAGCCGAAGTGAAAACAATAAGTGTGGCTTGATATTGAGTAAGAAAAAGGTTTCTAACGCTGTGAGAATGGTCTGCGGAGAGCATTTCTCCACCATCCCAACTCGCCTATTGCCAACCAGGGAGCTCTATGCAAGTCAATGGACTCCCTGTTAGTTGAACATTTACGCTAAAGGTCCTGGTGTGTGAGGAGCTCCGTGGATTGGTCCATTTTGGTTCCTGGAAGAAACAAATGGAAAAAGAGAAATGTCCAACGAGGCGTTCTGGGGCAGCACAGACAGGTCTTCTCTGTGTTAGAGTTTTACTCCCTACAGGGTGCACTTTGAGGGTTAGAGACTCTGCAGACCGGTTACATGCAGAAGCTACAGAACACAAGGGGACGGGTAATAACCGGAAAAGCATGACATGGGACCTTTAAGACAAACAATGCAATAAAACTGAATTAAAGTCCTCAATATTAACCGCTTCCACATCAAGTGGCTTTTCTCTGAGCTGCAGGAAAGGGAAGGGTTAAACTAAGCAATTTAAAGGATCCTGTCTTTACCTTAACTTATGTTTGATCCATGATTTACGACATCTTATGAATGCCAGATTTCACACACAATTTTGACAAGACTTCCTGAACTTGAAGACATTTTGCAAACATACGAACATGACACAAGTTAGAAGAAATGGGATATTCACCTCCTTGATCTACAGCGTTTTCTACATTATTTCAAAGGTTCCTACTCAGAATTTAAACTGGACTTTAACGCAGTCATGCAGCAGAAATAAACTCTTTTGGGAGTTTCCTGCAACCTTAATCGAAGGATCTACGGACCGGCAGACTTCAGGAACCTGGTTGAAAGAGAGAAACCAGCAGGGAGACTTTGATATCACTTTTAACTATTGCTCAATATAAAGTGCTTAGCTCGCATTTCTGCCGTCTATAAATATCAGGTTTTCTGCAGAAGTGCCTGGTTAGCGTTTCATGTTGGACCGTGGATCTGTCCTCAGAAAAGCTTCCAGACTGTTCTCTGGCTGCAGACGGGCCTCTCATATTAACACTCAGGCTATATGGGCCGTAAAGATATCCGGGCAGCAAGTCAGGTGGGAGAGAAGGCAGGTTTTCATTTGGATGAAGTTACACCGTGTCTCGCTCATAAAAAGCATCTTACTTCATTGCGTCAGATTCCTCTCGGGGTGATTCACCTGAACCAAAATGCCTCATGTAGTAAGGGTAAGTAAAAACATTTAAAGGAGTCTAAGGGTTTAAAGGTTGACCTAAAATGATTTAAGTTAATGGGATGGAAAAGATTGTGGTATTGTTAAGCATCCAGTGCTATCGTTTACAGCTATGCTAGCGGCATGGCTCTATGGCGATGTCGCTCCAGAATGAAATATATCTGCAAATATTGGCAAGGTGTTCATGAAACTCAGCACGGAGATTAATGCACTTGAGAAGGTGAATCCTACCAAGTATGTATCATCTTGACTCTTCATTCAGCTCCACTAGCAGGTCATAGCTTTTGCCTGTCCTGTGCAACATTTACAGGACTACCGTACATGATAACATGATGCAAACATGTATAACCATCAGGGGCGGACTGGCCGCTACTGAAGTGGGCCGGCGGATAAGTCACTAGCACCCCCCCCCCCCCACGTTGTCAAGTTACTAGCGGTATTACTTGCGGCACCGAGGTGGGCCGACGGTACCAAAGTGGGCCGGCGAGAGTCCCGGGCTGATTTGTAGTCCCAGTCCGCCCCTGCCTGGTAGACTCATATAACAACACAGACTATGCTACAACACCCTGTTGTGAAGGGGTTTATTTGTATTTCACGCTTGTAATCACTTTATGTAAAAAATACATATTTCATAAATGTCTATATGCTACTTATGTCACTTAGTTTTACCTAAATTGCTGCTACAGATTTGTTTTAGCCATATATGCGTACTTATTCGTCATTATTGTATATATTACTAATGCATGCTTCTTGTATTGGATGCGTTTTACCTGCGATGCCACTTTTGTTGCAACACTAAATGTCTCTGGGACTAACAAAGGAATTCTGACACCGATTCTGAATGATCTTCTACACCAGTGACCACCAACTGGCGGCCCGTGGGCCACATCCGGCCCGCCAGACATTCTCATCCGGCCCGCACGACGGGGGTGACTGTGGCGTTGGCGGAGTGGTTACTGCGTTCGCCCCCACCCATTTTTTTTTACAACGTCTCGTGAGTAAGGTGCAGTACCGGAGTCCAACAGAGAGGCAGCAGCTGCGGGACAGTAGACTGCGTACTGCGAAACCTTCCTTGAAGAAGAAGAAGTGATCCTTCGTTGTGAAGAGTCTGCTTTGTGCGCTCCGCACCACAGCAGCAGCCCCGCTGCGACAGAGTCCAACAGAGAGGCAGGAGCTGCGGGACAGTAGCCTAGAAGCAGGGTTGGGTTGTAACGGAATATATGTAACGGCGTTACGTAATCAGAATACAAAAATCAAGTAGGCTAACTGTATTCAGCTGGCGTTACATTTGAAAAACGAGTAATCTGATTACAGTTACTTTCGTAAACCTGAAGTGAATACATTTTGGAATACTTATTGGAATTATTGGTGGAAAAGTTTCCTCACAAAATGTAATATTCATTACCGGCAGAACTGTGTGCACACTGCACAGCGCAGCAGAATGTCTGTGAGCGAGAGAGATGCAGCGTGTCTGTGAGCGAGAGAGAGATGCAGCGTGTCTGACTGTGAGGCCCCGCCCCCGCACGCAGATGAGAGAGAGAGATCTCTTTTAAATATATTGAAAGTTAGAAACGGAGATGGTTCGATAAAATGTGCAAGATAACGTTGATGTAGCATTTCTTTATTGTCGAAATGATGACATTTATAACGGGATCAAATCAAAGTGAATGGCCTGCTGCTGCTGAATGCATGGGGCAAGTGACTGGAACAAGTTTTAAAAGTTATTACATCGTTTCAGATAATAATAATAATGATAATTCATTCTATTTAGGGGCGCCTTTCAAAGCACCCAAGGACACCTTACAATTCATAACATATTCTAAGGAAAGGTTTACAGTAGGAGAATGCAGTCCGGGTGATGTTTTTTATGTGGGGTGCAGATGAGAGGGAGCTGTCCAGAATGACACCAAGATGTTGTGTTTGAGTTCTTGATAAGCCATTAAAACAGTAAAACAAGTGTCTCCTGCTCACCAAAACATACCCATCTGTTATGGAAAAAGAAAGTATTCCAAAAGTATTCTAAAAGTAACCTGAACACGTTACTTTTATAAGACACGTAACTGTAACTGTATTCTGATTACTTTCAGAGCATGTATTCAGTAATCAGTAACTGATTACATTTACAAAGTAACCCTCCCAACCCTGCCTAGAAGTGATCCTTCGTTAGCGTGAAGAGTCTGCTAAGCTTTATGCAGTACCTGTACCCCCCCGGCCCGCGATAGTGTCTATTGGATACATTTTGGCCCTTGGACAAATGTAGTTGGGTGATCCCTGTTCTACACCGTCATCTGTGTGTGTTGCATTGCATTTAGGATCAGTTACAGTGACATTAACAGCATCTTCGGAGTTCTATGAAGTGCATTTATACCGGTGTGTTAAATCCAAATCAAGCTTTCGTTCTGTAATGTTTTAATGTCTTAATACCAATTATGTGCAATATGTGATATATATGCGGCTAATATCTGTGCAATATAAACCTGGCTGCTAAATCCTCAGAACTGTTACAGGATGTTATTTGTAAATTGTTTAACTTTTTTTATCTTTAATACTTTTGTATGCATGCTTCTTAGGTAACATTGAGCTGTGGCTCTGTTCTTGCTGTAACAAATGTAAAGATGTCTCCTCTGTGGGACGAATCAAGGTATTCTGATTCTGATCCTCTGACTATCATCAGACCAACGTTTAACTGTGCAAAATACTTTGTTTACGACCGAATACCTGCAGATCTATTAACATTCACGTCAACCTCTGTTAGAACAATCTCCCTGGTCTCCGGCTTGAGCTTCAGCCTCAGGATCCATGTATCTGTGATCCTCAGGATCCATGTATCTGTGATCCTCAGGATCCATGTATCTGTGAGCCTCAGGATCCATGTATCTGTGATCCTCTCCAGAATGGAAGGAGTCATCACATACAGAGACTAGTTCCTGAACAGTGTCCTTCACATGCTGATATCCAAGAGAGGGAGTTACACAGTCACAAGATGGAGGAATAGAAAGCAGTATTCAATGTTTACTTCAGATTAGCTCCACGTCAGAGAAATGAGCATGCTTGATGTCTCTCTCCATAGAGGCTGAATCATCATGTTAATCACATAGCTATCATCTGCCTCAAACAGTCCTGATGCTCTTCTAGGTAATCACACATCCTGTCATGTTCACAGCTGCAGTTGGGATACCTTTGTTAGCATGCTACTCTCATGTTCACAGCTACAGTTGGGATACCTTTGTTAGCATGCTGCTCTCAGATCGGAAGAGGACACTCAGGATTTTCCCAACAGCCTCAGTTGTACTTTACCCATTAGCAACTGTTAGCATGCTTCAACATGGAGAATATCATACCTGACAATCATCAGCTAGTTATCTTTGCCATTGTGAGCATGTGAGCATCTGAAGAAACAAAGACTACAACATGAAGCCATCAACAACATTCTCTAATATCCAGTCAGGTGTAACTTCTTGCAAAAAGACGTTAGATAGAAGAGAAGTCTATGAGAAAGGGGAGGTCACAGAGGTTGTTGATGGCAATGAAGGGATAGTGATGGTCTAATGCAGGGGTGGGGAACCTTTTTCCTCTCAAGGGCCATTTCAATTTTTTCAACATCCTCAGAGGGCCGTACAAATGATTGACCTCTGCTTAAAAAACTAAAATCACAGCCCATTCATTTCACCTTTCTTTCATTCTGTGCAAAGAAACAGCAACCTCTGAATCCAGATATCTCACCATGACTCGCGCATGCATGCACGTGCACGGTGTGGCATGACCACCAAACAGAAAGATATGGACACAAGATGTGTGCAATTTAGTTTCCTATCCATGTGGACATGATTTAAGTGGGGGGGACCTAACCTCCTCTGGGGGGATCCGGGGGCATGCTCCCCCGGGAAGATTTTGTTTAAATGTTGAAGTTAAAGAATCAATCTGGTGCACTTTGAGAGCAACATGAGGAGATCTATGGAAACATCTCTCAACATCCAGATGAAACAGAACTGGAAACAAATTTTCTTTTTCTTATGGATATTTTACAAATCACTTCCCTTTCAAACTGTATTCTTCTTATTAATAACAACTGTTTTTTACTCTATATAGTATTTTATACCTGTTTACTTTATTCTCTTATTTTTTATAACTATAATGATCATATAAAGATGTGCCTTTACCTCACTGGTTGTAGAAAAAGCTTCTTTATTCGTTAGCATAGCTAGCTAACCAGATGCTAACAACAACAAAGTTATTGACTGTATGATCAGAATGACAGATGAATAGACGTCACTGGGCTTTCAGCTAAAGACACAGACAGGCAGAAACGGTGTCATGTGCACGGCTCCTTATCGGTACTGACATTAGTGAAGTGCTGGAGCGACGATCTGATGCTCTCCGTCAGAACTGCACTTCTGTCAGACGAGACATATACCACGTGATGACACGTTAGGTTTGTGTTGTGTTCAAGGACCCTGAAAAAACAGGAAAAACAGGCACTCGCTTGTTTAATTTTTTGCGGTCTCGATTTCTTAATTTTTTTTCTTTTTTGCGTGTGTTTATAAATTACCTCGAGGGCCGTACCAAATGGTCTCGCGGGCCGTATACGGCCCAGGGGCCGGAGGTTCCCCACTCCTGGTCTAATGGATAGTGAGGTGGGGTGAAGATCGGAAGGTTGTGAGTTCAAATCCCGCCAGGAACACCACCACTAATGTGCCCTTGAGGAAGGCACTTAGCCTTAGTTACTCCAGGGAGAATGTCCTGTCATCGGTCATTATAAATCGCTTTGGATAAAAGCGTCAGCTAAATGAAATGTAATGGAATGAAGCCAATCCGGTATTTGATAGGCAGGCAGTGGAGGTCATGCAGACGTGATGTAAGGATTTGTTTCTGGACTCAATCTCTAGTTTCAAGTCTTCTCCAAAACGGCATAATGTTCCTTTATTCAACCATGTCGAGATAGGGAAAGATTCAAGGCAGGACTTCAGTTCGTCTTTACATCTTTAACCCTTTCTCAGTTTGGGTTTTCATTTCTTCAAAGTTAATTCTAACATTTTGGTTGGCTAAAAATATCTTGGTGAGCCTTTGGTTGCACCCTCTAATGTCAAATCTAATTAAAAATACCAAGATGGCAAGGACCCATTGCCTCACATAGTTGTTAACTGTAGACTTCAGAACTGTCTCAGTATTCATTTTCCCTTTCTTTATACGCTATTTTCTTCAGACCTTTGAGCTTTGGCTTTGATTTTGAGACGCCGTGAAACAACACACAAAAAGCAGAAAGGCGTAGCGATAACATGACATCAATGTGTTTGCTTTTTATACGCTATTTCTCAACATTGTTCTTGCTACTGTTGATTGTTTTGAACCGACTGGCAGCACTGAATAGCTTTCTCTCGACAGGCTGACCTGCAGCCACAACAGCAAGAAAGCTAATATAAATAAACAATTTGCTGAAAACAGTCCGTTTTTTGCGTCTTCATATTACAGACATGTCTGTAATGAGGATTTCCGGGTGTGTTTTATGACCGGCCAGCCTTGGACACCCCGTGGGACAATGAAAATATTTAGAGCGTAAGACAGGGAAGCACTAATTGGCAAAGAAAATGTGCGCCCTCCATGTTGTTTTTCCCAAGGCAGTGAAGCTTTTAAATCCACGTGAAAAAGATGAACGTCTGCAGGAAGGTGTTTGTCTTGTTTACAGCTTTAGCTTCACCTCAGGTTAGCGATTGTTAGCAGGTTGATAACTACGCTTTATTTAGTCATCGTAGCAACATATCCACAGATAGAAGACGAGCAGTATCATATGAACAGTAGATTTAAAGTTATGCAGACGAGCTAAAAATGTTATATTATCAAAGTGTTTTCTCAATGTTCATACACGGAGACTCCTTTGAAGGAACATCTCAGGTATGGTGACGTATCTCTGAGTTTCCAAGCAGGAAGTACAAACTCCCGTTGATATTTCCAACAGGGAACTCGGACACTCCCACTTCCATACCCCAATGATTTCTTACAAGGTGTTTAAAGACCCTGAATAAGTGGCCGACAGAAACGTTAGACATCCTCCCACATCCTGTCTGAATGCACCAGAGCAGGCGTGTCCAAACTATGGCCAGGGGCCAAATACGGCCCGCGGCCCATTTTGAAACGGCCCTCAACTCATTAAAAAAGTATAATAAATATGGCTCACAAATAAAACTTGTGCATGTCATATATTTCTTATACTTCTTAAATATGTGAACATATAATACACAGTAGCATTCATGTGTTAATAAGTCCACTTTTCACATAAATTCAGCCAATTAAAGTCAACAAATCTTAACTTAACTTAATTACCTAACAAGCTTGAAATAGACCTTTTATTATAAGCATCTGAGGCTTTTGTTTTAAGGGATGAGCTGCAAACAAAATAAAGCAAACCCTCTGGAGAGCAGAGAAGTTTCTTAAAGCTTATTCAAGGATAATTTACCTACATTGGATTGATTTTGCTAACTGAACTTATGAGGCGATGAACCTCCAGTGAACGGCCCAGCCATTCGTTGTTTTTTCTGTGTTTGGCTATCAGTGAAAAAAGTTTGACACCCGAGCATGTGAGAAGCTGATCAGCAGTGATCACCTCCACCAGCACAAGGTGTGAGAGTTACACACAGTTAGCAGACTAGGGGGAGTCTGGGGGAGTGAGGGTGGAGGGGGGATGCTTTCACATGCAACTTAACTGGCTCGGAGAAACAATAGATGGGACCAGGACCTTTGTTGAAGACAGAGGTCAGAACTGGGAGCACACGGCGTACAAAAGATGGACGTCTGCAGGAAAGTTGTTTGTCTTGTTACAGCTTTAGCATCACCTCAGGTTAGCGACTGTTAGCAGGTTGATAACTACGCTTTGTTTAGTCACCGTAGCAACACATCCACAGATAGAAGACGAGCAGTATCATATGAACAGTTGATTTAATGTGACACAAGTTCATTTCATTTCAAACCTTTATTTAACCAGATTGGTCCCATTGAGATCATGGATCTCTTTTTCAAGCATATCGGTTCCACATGAAACATAAAACAATAAAGGACATCATACATTATATTTACAGGTTACATTTACATAGTCATCGACATTTACAAGAACCCATAGTTATGCAGACGAGCTCAAAATGTTATATTATCAAAGTGTTCTCTCAATGCGTACACGGAGACTCCTTCTGGTGACGTCAAGAGGTCGCGTTACCGAATATCTTCCGTCTATGAGGTTGTTTTTTTTAACAATGACGCAAAAATCTGAAAGCAGTCCATAATTTTGAGAGATTAGAACAAACTCGGAGCAGCGCCAAAGCCCCCCGCAGCGCCAAAGCCCCCCGCAGCGCCAAAGCCCCCCCGCAGCGAGGCTCCGGTGTTATGCTGTGGTGCGTGCCGAGCAGCTGATCAGCAGTGATCACCTCCGACAGTCAAAGGTGTGAGAGTTACACACAGCAGCAGACTATAGGGGAGTCTGGGGGAGTGGTGACAGCACGATGAGCTGGGGGGGGGGGGGGGGGGGGCTCTGGTTCAGAGGTGCTCTCTACTCGAGCCTCGGGAATGTCCTGGACCTTTCCTCGCCATGTGGCGGCGTTTATATGTTTATGTTTACATGGACGGAGATTCATAATACTGACGTAGTAGTGGCAGCTCCTTTAAATGCATCCGCCATCTGGAGGAGGACGGGCCGCGGGCGGTAGCTTTGGATTTACTGAATACGATGTTTCCAATATCAATATATTAGTACCAATGTGTCCCCTCTTCTTCATGTCTCTACATCAACATGTGTCCCCTCTTCTTCATGTCTCTTCTACATCAAACATGTGTCCCTCTTCTTCACGTCTCTTCTACATCAACATGTGTCCCCTCTTCTCATGTCTCTTCTCCATCAACATGTGTCCCCTCTCTTCATGTCTCTTCTACATCAACATGTGTCCCCTCTTCCTCATGTCTCTTCTACATCAACATGTGTCCCCTCTTCTTCATGTCTCTTCTACATCAACATGTGTCCCCTCTTCCTCATGTCTCTTCTACATCAACATGTGTCCCCTCTTCTTCATGTCTCTTCTACATCAACATGGGTCCCTCTTCTTCACGTCTCTTCTACATCAACATGTGTCCCCTCTTCTTCACGTCTCTTCTACTCAACATGTGTCCCCTCTTCTTCATGTCTTCTACATCAACATGTGTCCCCTCTTCTTCATGTCTCTTCTACATCAACATGTGTCCCCTCTTCTCATGTCTCTTCTACATCAACATGTGTCCTCTTCTTCACGTCTCTTCTACATCAACATGTGTCCCCTCTTTCATGTCTCTCTCCATCAACATGTGTCCCCTCTTTCATGTCTCTTCTACATCAACATGTGTCCCTCTTCTCATGTCTCTCTACATCAACATGTGTCCCCTCTTCTTCATGTCTCTTCTAATCAACATGTGTCCCCTCTTCTTCATGTCTCTTCTACATCAACATGTGTCCCCTCTTCCTCATGTCTCTTCTACATCAACATGTGTCCCCTCTTCTTCATGTCTCTTCTACATCAACATGTGTCCCCTCTTCTTCATGTCTCTTCTACATCAACATGTGTCCCTCTTCGTCATGTCTTCTCCCACTCCTCTGCCCCGGCCGCACCACTCAGGATAGATAAAGCCATGTTACGCTTTGTGCAGCTTCTATCAGCATCTAGTGGCTCTTTGATGAACTGCGCCTGAGGACATGAACGCCTGACAGAGACTGATGTCTGGTTATTCCATCATGAGAGCCACAATCTTCCATAAACAGACAATAAGGAGAACATATAGAGGATGTAGGAAGTATGACTCCAGTGTCCTCGTTGCACCCTCAGAGCAGACAACATGATATCCTGACTTTATCAGCAGGTGTCTGGTGTCAGATTGCAGATTCATAAAAAGAAATACTCACCTGGTCTTTAACCTTCGTCGTCTCCTCCTCCTCCTCCTCCTCCTCCCTCCTCCTCCTGCTTCTTCTTCTTCATGGCAGCGCTGCAGTGAGGATAAACAGTGTTTTCTTTCTGTTATTTACAAAAACATAACGTGTAAACATGCAACCCAAACCGACTCCAAATCACAGATAACATGAGTTTTTTAACACTGAAAACAGTCTCAAGATGGACCTGAAGTTTTAGCATCTTCCTCCACAAAACTGAGAAAAACGAACTTACACTTTGAACACAAATACCTGTACTTTCTACTTCTCACATGTTGAACACAAATACCTGTACTCTCTACTTTCTTACATGTTGAACCCAAATACCTGAACTTTCTACTTCTTACATGTTGAACTCAAATACCTGTACTTTCTACTTCTCACATGTTGAACCCAAATACCTGTACCTTTACTTATTACATGTTGAACACAAATACCTGTACTTTCTACTTCTTACATGTTGAACCAAATACCTGTACTTCTACTTTTTACATGTTGAACACAAATACCTGTACTTTCTACTTCTTACATGTTGAACCCAAATACCTGTACTTTTACTCTTACATGTTGAACCAAATACCTGTACTTTCTACTTCTTACATGTTGAACCCAAATACCTGTACTTTCTACTTCTTACATGTTGAACCCAAATACCTGTACTTTCTACTTCTACATGTTGAACCCCAAATACCTGTACTTTCTACTTCTTACATGTTGAACCCAAATACCTGTACTTTCTACTTCTTACATGTGAACCCAAATACCTGTACTTTCTACTTCTTACATGTTGAACACAAATACCTGTACTTTCTACTTCTTACATGTTGAACCCAAATACCTGTACTTTCTACTTCTTACATGTTGAACACAAATACCTGTACTTTCTACTTCTTACATGTTGAACCCAAATACCTGTACTTTCTACTTCTTACATGTTGAACCCAAATACCTGTACTTTCTACTTCTTACATGTTGAACCCAAATACCTGTACTTTCTACTTCTTACATGTTGAACCCAAATACCTGTACTTTCTACTTCTTACATGTTGAACCCAAATACCTGTACTTTCTACTTCTTACATGTTGAACACAAATACCTGTACTTTCTACTTCTTACATGTTGAACCCAAATACCTGTACTTTCTACTTCTTACATGTTGAACCCAAATACCTGTACTTTCTACTTCTTACATGTTGAACCCAAATACCTGTACTTTCTACTTCTTACATGTTGAACCCAAATACCTGTACTTTCTACTTCTTACATGTTGAACCCAAATACCTGTACTTTCTACTTCTTACATGTTGAACCCAAATACCTGTACTTTCTACTTCTTACATGTTGAACCCAAATACCTGTACTTTCTACTTCTTACATGTTGAACACAAATACCTGTACTTTCTACTTCTTACATGTTGAACCCAATACCTGAACTTTCTACTTCTTACATGTTGACTCAAATACCTGTACTTTCTACTTCTTACACTTTGAACCCAAATACCTGTACTTTCTACTTTACATGTTGAACCCAAATACCTGTACTTTCTACTTCTTACATGTTGAACCAAATACCTGTACTTTCTACTTCTTACATGTTGAACACAAATACCTGTACTTTCTACTTCTTACATGTTGAACCCAAATACCTGAACTTTCTACTTCTTACATGTTGAACTCAAATACCTGTACTTTCTACTTCTTACACTTTGAACCCAAATACCTGTACTTTCTACTTCTTACATGTTGAACCAAATACCTGTACTTTCTACTTCTTACATGTTGAACCCAAATACCTGAACTTTCTACTTCTCAAATGTTGAACACAAATACCTGTACTTTCTACTTCTTACATGTTGAACACAAATACCTGTACTTTCTACTTCTTACATGTTGAACACAAATACCTGTACTTTCTATTCTCACATGTTGAACACAAATACCTGTACTTTCTACTTCTCACATGTTGAACACAAATACCTGTACTTTCTATTCTCACATGTTGAACACAAATACCTGTACTTTCTACTTCTCACATGTTGAACCCAAATACCTGTACTTTCTATTCTCACATGTTGAACACAAATACCTCTACTTTCTACTTCTCACATGTTGAACACAAATACCTGAACTTTCTACTTCTTACATGTTGAACACAAATACCTGTACTTCTACTTCTCACATGTTGAACTCAAATACCTGTACTTTCTACTTCTTACATGTTGAACACAAATACCTGTACTTTCTACTTCTCACATGTTGAACACAAATACCTGTACTTTCTACTTCTCACATGTTGAACACAAATACCTGTACTTTCTACTTCTCACATGTTGAACCAAATACCTGTACTTTCTATTCTCACATGTTGAACACAAATACCTGTACTTTCTACTTCTCACATGTTGAACACAAATACCTGTACTTTCTACTTCTCACATGTTGAACACAAATACCTGTACTTTCTACTTCTCACATGTTGAACCCAAATACCTGTACTTTCTATTCTCACATGTTGAACTCAATACCTGTACTTTCTACTTCTACATGTTGAACACAAATACCTGTACTTTCTACTTCTTACATGTGAACACAACTACCTGTACTTTCTACTTCTCACATGTTGAACCCAAATACCTGTACTTTCTACTTCTTACATGTTGAACTCAAATACCTGTACTTTCTACTTCTTACATGTTGAACTCAAATACCTGTACTTTCTACTTCTTACATGTTGAACTCAAATACCTGTACTTTCTACTTCTCACATGTTGAACTCAAATACCTGTACTTTCTACTTCTCACATGTTGAACCCAAATACCTGTACTTTCTACTTCTCACATGTTGAACCCAAATACCTGTACTTTCTACTTCTTACATGTTGAACCCAAATACCTGTACTTTCTACTTCTTACATGTTGAACACAAATACCTGTACTTTCTACTTCTTACATGTTGAACCCAAATACCTGTACTTTCTACTTCTTACATGTTGAACACAAATACCTGTACATTCTACTTCTTACATGTTGAACCCAAATACCTGTACTTTCTACTTTACATGTTGAACCCAAATACCTGTACTTTCTACTTCTTACATGTTGAACCCAAATACCTGTACTTTCTACTTCTTACATGTTGAACCCAAATACCTGTACTTTCTACTTCTTACATGTTGAACACAAATACCTGTACTTTCTACTTCTTACATGTTGAACCCAAATACCTGTACTTTCTACTTCTTACATGTTGAACACAAATACCTGTACATTCTACTTCTTACATGTTGAACCCAAATACCTGTACTTTCTACTTCTTACATGTTGAACTCAAATACCTGTACTTTCTACTTCTTACATGTTGAACTCAAATACCTGTACTTTCTACTTCTCACATGTTGAACCCAAATACCTGTACTTTCTACTCTTACATGTTGAACCCAAATACCTGTACTTTCTACTTCTTACATGTTGAACCCAAATACCTGTACTTTCTACTTCTTACATGTTGAACCCAAATACCTGTACTTTCTACTTCTTACATGTTGAACCCAAATACCTGTACTTTCTACTTCTTACATGTTGAACACAAATACCTGTACATTCTACTTCTTACATGTTGAACCCAAATACCTGTACTTTCTACTTCTTACATGTTGAACTCAAATACTGTACTTTCTACTTCTTACATGTTGAACTCAAATACTGTACTTTACTTCTCACATGTTGAACCCAAATACCTGTACTTCTACTTCTACATGTTGAACCCAAATACCTGTACTTTCTACTTCTTACATGTTGAACCCAAATACCTGTACTTTCTACTTCTTACATGTTGAACCCAAATACCTGTACTTTCTACTTCTTACATGTTGAACCCAAATACCTGTACTTTCTACTTCTTACATGTTGAACCCAAATACCTGTACTTTCTACTTCTTACATTGAACACAAATACCTGAACTTTCTACTTCTTACATGTTGAACCCAAATACCTGTACTTTCTACTTGTACATGTTGAACCCAAATACCTGTACTTTCTACTTCTTACATGTTGAACCCAAATACCTGTACTTTCTACTTCTTACATGTTGAACCCAATACCTGTACTTTCTACTTCTTACATGTTGAACCCAAATACCTGTACTTTCTACTTCTTACATGTTGAACCCAAATACCTGTACTTTCTACTTCTCTCATGTTGAACCCAAATACCTGTACTTTCTACTTCTTACATGTTGAACCCAAATACCTGAA
This sequence comes from Pogonophryne albipinna, assembly GCA_028583405.1. Taxonomy (NCBI): domain Eukaryota; kingdom Metazoa; phylum Chordata; class Actinopteri; order Perciformes; family Artedidraconidae; genus Pogonophryne; species Pogonophryne albipinna. The sequence goes on from JAPTMU010000256.1 coordinate 256,134, forward strand.
CTTTCTACTTCTTACATGTTGAACCCAAATACCTGTACTTTCTACTTCTCTCATGTTGAACCCAAATACCTGTACTTTCTACTTCTTACATGTTGAACTCAAATACCTGAACTTTCTACTTCTTACATGTTGAACCCAAATACCTGTACTTCTACTTCTCTCATTCCCAAACAGCTGGTTTCCTTTAGTCTGAATGTGTGTTTGGTGGCGTGATCATTATTCTTAGAGTCATGCGTGCCTGTTGATTTGAAACACGATCCGTGATCCATCATTTCCTGGTCTTCTCTAAAGAAGAGGGACCAATGGAAACGTTGTCATGTTGCCGTTGTTCAGCATGGAAACATTCATTAGCTAACAATGACATTATTGTTCTATTAATAAAAGGGAGGTCAGGTACTCTTTAAAACAGCTGCTAGTTATGGGTACTTTTTACTGAAGTACATTTCAAAGTCTTTACTTTTACTTGAGTAAAGAAGTTTAGTCAGTACTTCTACTTATTATTAAAGTATTAGAGTATTTTTAAACACGAGTATCTGTACTTCTACTTGAGTAAAGGATGTGTGTACTTGTACCATCTCTGTGTATAAATAACCTCTGATATTCCCACAGGTTAAACACACAGTATATTCTGGATGTTTGCAGCTCTCCTGCTCCGTCTTCTCTTTTCTAATTCTGTCTGCTGAGAGTGGAAATGAGAAGGCAGCTGTTTTTTTCTGAGGATACGATACAGCTGCCAAATATAACCTGCAGTAACCCGGAGGAACGGGAGGCCAAAACAAGACAATGTTGAGGATGTTGAGAGTCAAACTCAAGGCCAAATTACAGCCTCTTGTGTATTTAGATTCCGACCACAGATTATTTTTGGTCCGTCTAGTTAATCGACGACGAACCAAAGACCCTTGCATCACAGAAAATATGTCAGGTAGCTGGAAATAAGCCAATATTTAAGGCTAAATAATAGCATGGTGCACCTTTTGTAGGTCTGTAAATAGGCTGGATGTGAGTTTATTTGCGATCTTTAGGGTTTTTATGTGCATACAGTTGCATGCTAGAAGGCTGGGCTTACGGACACATGGACTGTATCATCAAGGATAACTTTTCTTTTGTATTTTTAAATACCCCACACAACCATTGGAAGTCATATCCAGGCTGTTGTGAGTGGGCTGTATGTTAGCCAATTTGTTTAAATGTAATGAACGTATTATTATTATTTTTCTTGACTAAATGCAGCAATAGCTAAGGCTTTATGTAGACTAACTTGTACGCGAGAATGCTATATACAGTAGTACACGCACAGATATAAAATACTTATTTAATGTTTTTACGATTAAATAGAAGCATGTCAAATTAAACAATTGTGCCTGGGCTTTAATGTGAACTTTATTTTCTAGTGTGGCCTTTAATTAAAAAAAAAAAACGACTTAATGAATAAGCTGACGAAAAATGTACAAAAAATAACCTGTTTTAGATTTTTTACATTGATATTTTGGCAACTTTCACATATATTTCTCTGAATAGATTAGACTTGGTACCGGACTCAATGCCATTATATCTTATCCTATATTATCTGATAGCAACAGGAAACTGAATGAACCTACTGGACCTCTGCAGAAAACACACCAGCTCACTCCAGTTCCTCTGCAAGAAACAAGAAGATAAAGGAAAGTCATTATTGGGAATACAAAACCATTTTGACTGTAATATTAAGAAATAATGGCACTAGATTTAATATCTCACCTTATCTGCTCCAACCGGAAAATACTCAAGACCTTTCCATGTCTGATATTGATATGAAAAGGCTTTGGATCAGTTAAAAAAATGCAGGCTTAAAATGTGAAATAGACTTCAATTCGACTATAATGGGTGTAATTGTACTGCTATGAATGTCAAAGAGCTTTTCCTTAACCGATAAGCACCAACTAATGTACTGATGTTCATGCTAACGGTACAACAAACGTTAGCTAATGGCTAGGGTTTAACTGCAAAGATGTAAACCTTTTAAAGATCCTTAATTCTCATTAGTCTTTTGAAAACTAGCTAGGGATTAGCATAACGTTAGCATTTAGGGTCAGTAACAGTGAAATGATTAGCATCTTCGGAGAGTTGGTGCCCAATAAAAGGCATTCATACTGGTCTGTTAAATCCAAACGAAGGTATCTCTGTGTAATGTTTTAATGTCTTGCCTAAAGTTTTTAAGAATACCCCTCGTTGATAAGGATCTGTAGCTGAAGGTTTTAAACTTGATTTTTTCTGTATAGATCTGCAGCTGTTGGACCCGTGAGTGTTTACAAATTCAACCAGACTGTGAACAAGATGAACATGAAGCTTCTGTATTTAATGTGACAGCAACAAGACGATTAAAGTACATCACACTTCTGTTTGAACAGCTTAGAAAAGATTGCATGATGTTGTTTAGTACAGACGAGGGCTGAGTTATACTTCTGCAATCTAAATTCTGTTTTTTTTAATCACTTTTACTGCCCGTTAGCTTGCCATGCTAACACAACGTGTGGTTGTTTCATCCATTACTGCCCGTTAGCTTGCCATGCTAACACAACTTGTGGTTGTTTCATCCATTACTGACCGTTAGCTTGAAAAGATAACACAACTTGTGGTTGTTTCATCCATTGGTGACCGTTAGCTTGCCAGGCTAACGCCATTTGTGTTTTTATCCATTGCTGACTTTTAGCTGGACATGCTAAAGCAACTTGTGATTGTTTCATCCATTACTGACTGGTACCTTGAAAAGATAACACAACTTTTGCTTTTTTATCCATAACTGAGCTTTTAGCTGGACATGCTAACGCAGCTTGTGGTTTTTTCATACATCGTTGACTGTTAGCTTGACATGCTAAAGCAACTTGTGATTGTTTCATCCATTACTGACTGGTACCTTGAAAAGATAACACAACTTTTGCTTTTTTATCCATTACTGAGCGTTAGCTTGCCAGGCTAACCCAACTTATTGGCTAGCGTTAAACAATTTTCCTCTTTTACTGGGAATTGTCTATTTCTATACGTGAGACGAATGGCTGCCGAAAATTGGCATGGTCAGTTTTAGAATAAGAGAAAATGTAGGATATCAAATACTATTGAATTAGGTCATTTGATTACTGGAGTTTAGTTTTTGTGTAGAGAAAGGTAGGTTTCTAGCAGGTTTAGCAATGTTTTGCTGCAGAAGCATAAGTCAGCCGTCAAGAGAACAACAGCAGGATGGATTTACCATCGTGTACTAATACTTACATCAGTACATACAGTATAAATTCATCACACTACAGTGTCAATACAGACAAAAGCAGAAGACAGCTTGGATTCAACTGAAGAGTTTTGTTCCAACGCAAAATATCCAGAAACTACCTGAAACCAGTCTCATCTACCCGACATTTATTACAGATTTTAGTCAAAAGTAAGTCAAAACTGTGAAACTGAACTCATGCATTAGATAAAAATACTTTAATTGAATTAATTTGACTTTCATTCATCACTTACTGTACCATAAACACTAATATTTCTTAGCTTGAGTCATTTTACTTCAAAGATTATCCAAAGTATTCAAATGTTTTAACATATATCCTTCCACGGCAGTCAATACAAGTATAATGTAGGTTTTTAATGTGGATATGAAGCATTTTGGAATAAAAACTCTTCAGTTACAAAGACATCAGACCTGCAACAATCACATTTAACTATCGAACATCTTCTTCCTATCAGACTTGTCTTCAATGTTCTTACGCCAATCTCCGGCATCGCGCAGCTGCTTGTCCTGTGAACACAGAAGATATTTCATTTATTTAAAGCAATGACCAGTACAAAATATAAAATACAAAAGTGGATGAACACGGATCAAATATTCCAAACGAAAGCCAAAAGGTTCATTCTGATATTTACAGAAATTACATTACAAAAGGAACCGTCAAAACTATATTGAACAAAATGTTATTTACACTTGCTTTAAGTGGTTTTGTCGAAAATAGCATGACGGTTCAGCTGCTGGCAGCCTTTGCTTGTGTTTTACAATAATTGCATTAATTAGACCTCATCTCTCTACAGGAGAACACATGTCTCTTTTTGTCTCGAAGATGGTTAGGCGGCCAAGGGGACCTGTTACGTTTCCAGTTTGCAACCACTTCTTCTTCTATGTTTACTGGCGGATTACAGTCGTGAGTAAAACTTACCCAACTTCCGAGCTTCTGACAAAACTACGTGTGTATAGCCATACATACTTCACTTCTAACCAGTCTATGGGAATGCACCGAATTCTCTTTTTTTTAAGTTTGCCAAGTTGTTTTTGCATTTGGTTTGTCAGCAGGATTGTGAAAAACTAGATGTCTGGTTTTCAAGAAATGTGTTGAAATGGTGTTGCATGGGATAAGGAAGAACCCGTTACATTTTAGGATGGATCAAAATCACAGAAGTCGGAAACATACTTGGATTTCTTTTAGCTGCTGGATTACGTTCGTTCTTGGTTTAGTAAAATGAATAAAGGAATGAAAATAGTTCTGGATTGAGCTTTAAGTGCTGATATAAATAAGGGCTAAATACGCTATATCAGTATGTAGTGTCTCTACTTTAAAGAGTCCTCTCCTATGTTCAGGGTATATCAGTATGTAGTGTCTCTACTTTAAAGAGTCCTCTCCTGCTGATGTTCAGGTGTATATCAGTATGTAGTGTCTCTACTTTAAAGAGTCCTCTCCTGCTGATGTTCAGGTGTATATCAGTATGTAGTGTCTCTACTTTAAAGAGTCCTCTCCTGCTGATGTTCAGGTTTTTATCAGTGTGTAGTGTCTCTACTTTAAAGAGTCCTCTCCTGCTGATGTTCAGGTGTATCAGTAGTAGTGTCTCTACTTTAAAGAGTCCTCTCCTGCATTTCAGGTGTATATCAGTATGTAGTGTCTCTACTTTAAAGAGTCCTCTCCTGCTCATTTTCAGGTGTATATCAGTATGTAGTGTCTCTACTTTAAAGAGTCCTCTCCTGCTGATGTTCAGGTGTAATCAGTATGTAGTGTCTCTACTTTAAAGAGTCCTCTCCTGCTGATGTTCAGGTGTATATCAGTATGTAGTGTCTCTACTTTAAAGAGTCCTCTCCTGCTGAGTTCAGGTGTATATCAGTATGTAGTGTCTCTACTTTAAAGAGTCCTCTCCTGCTGATGTTCAGGTGTATATCAGTATGTAGTGTCTCTACTTTAAAGAGTCCTCTCCTGCTGATGTTCAGGTGTATATCAGTATGTAGTGTCTCTACTTTAAAGAGTCCTCTCCTGCTGATGTTCAGGTGTATATCAGTATGTAGTGTCTCTACTTTAAAGAGTCCTCTCCTGCTGATGTTCAGGTGTATATCAGTATGTAGTGTCTCTACTTTAAAGAGTCCTCTCCTGCTGATGTTCAGGTGTATATCAGTATGTAGTGTCTCTACTTTAAAGAGTCCTCTCCTGCTGATGTTCAGGTGTATATCAGTATGTAGTGTCTCTACTTTAAAGAGTCCTCTCCTGCTGATGTTCAGGTGTATACAGTATGTAGTGTCTCTACTTTAAAGAGTCCTCTCCTGCTGATGTTCAGGTGTATATCAGTAGTAGTGTCTCTACTTTAAAGAGTCCTCTCTGCTGATGTTCAGGTGTATATCAGTATGTAGTGTCTCTACTTTAAAGAGTCCTCTCCTGCTGATTGTTCAGGTGTATATCAGTATGTAGTGTCTCTACTTTAAAGAGTCCTCTCCTGCTGATGTTCAGGTGTATATCAGTATGTAGTGTCTCTACTTTAAAGAGTCCTCTCCTGCTGATGTTCAGGTGTATATCAGTATGTAGTGTCTCTACTTTAAAGAGTCCTCTCCTGCTGATGTTCAGGTGTATATCAGTATGTAGTGTCTCTACTTTAAAGAGTCCTCTCCTGCTGATGTTCAGGTGTATATCAGTATGTAGTGTCTCTACTTTAAAGAGTCCTCTCCTGCTGATGTTCAGGTGTATATCAGTATGTAGTGTCTCTACTTTAAAGAGTCCTCTCCTGCTGATGTTCAGGTGTATATCAGTATGTAGTGTCTCTACTTTAAAGAGTCCTCTCCTGCTGATTTCAGGTGTATATCATGTAGTGTCTCTACTTTAAAGAGTCCTCTCCTGCTGATGTTCAGGTGTATATCAGTATGTAGTCTCTACTTTAAAGATCCCCTCCTGCATGTTCAGGTGTATATCAGTATGTAGTGTCTCTACTTTAAAGAGTCCTCCCTGCTCATTTTCAGTGTATATCAGTATGTGTCTCTACTTTAAA
>JAPTMU010000256.1:265888-317241 GCA_028583405.1 Pogonophryne albipinna
CTCTGCATGACCCTAATATCGGCCCAATCCCAAACCACTCCCTCGACCCTACCCCTCCGTGACGGAGTGAACTCCGTCTGTAGCCACACTCGCAGCTCAACGAGGCTCCTCCTGTCAGATGGAGTAAACACAGCAGCAAGCTTTGGGACGGCCTCCCCTCTCTCCCCTCTCTCCCCTCTCTCCCCCTCCTCTCTCCCCTCTCTCTGGCAGAAACAGGAAGTGCCGTTTCAAATCAGCATCTCTTAGACAAAAAGTTTAAATGAATAACTCAAATAAAACTCCAAACATCTTTCATTGTGTTTCAAAGCTCTTTTAGTTTTAAACCTGATGTTTATAAGCTTCTTAGTTTTTGCAACGGTCTGTAAATAAACACAACTTTATAATAAAATGCACACATTGACCTTTTTCTAGACTAAACACAGGTTTGATCCTAAGTTAAAAACATATGAGGTCATCATGAGGTCATCATGAGGTTGTTAACATCGCAGTTTATCAGTGGATGTTTGCTGGAACTACTTGTTAACAGCTTGTTTCCCGACGGACACACACAGCGTGACTCCGGTCAGGTAGAGACCGGTCTCAAGTCAGCACCGCTGCAGACTCGCTGTTTGAGGGCTCGATAGCCCACTCCCCCTCCACACTCGTTGCTTTGGAACAGCCCTCCTCAATATGGCGGACCCTCCGCGTGAACGCGCAAACGGAGGGGTAGGGTGTAGGGGGCGGTTTGGGAATGGGCCATCATAACATGTGTGCTCTGGAGAATCACAGAACGGACGATCGTCCTTATTATTATGCCGTTTAAACCAATTATTGAAATGTGTTTGTTAAATTCGGCATCATGTAAGTTGCGCTGACAGGTCCACACACTGCGAGCGTCAAGCTCCTCAACCCCCCCCCCCCCCCCGTTGATAATTCTATGGCACGCTGATAACAATTTTTTTTTTAAATGGCACTTCATATCAAAAAGGTTGCCGACCCCTGCACTATAATATTAATTTTGTTATTATATTTGTACTTTTATGACTTAAAAAAAAAGAAAAATTTCAACATGAGACTATATATTTATATTTTTGACACTTTTTGACCTTTTTCTTTACATTTTTTGACTTTTTTCATATTTTTCAACATTGATACAACAAGAAGAAACTTGAGCTTAAACCACTTGACGTGCAGACAGGAAGAGGGGGGATCGAACCAGTGATAACCCTCCAGTTTAAAGGTGTTGGACCCCCCCGGTCCACAGAGCAGCTGCACTGCAAACAGCCTGTTTAAACATCACTGCAGATAGATGTGTGTATTTGAACACAATGTGATGCACACACAGCACCTGTCTGAGGCACCGAGCAGAGAGAGAAGCAATGCAGATCAATTAGCCTAGTAGTAACTAACGGTATTAAATACATGTAGTGGAGTAAAAGAACGAAGTTGCAATATTTTAAATACTAAGTAAAGTATCTTACAATTGTACTTAGTTACTTTACAGCAATGCTGAGCCACGGGATCAGTATCGACAGTAAAGTTGCTGTAACACACAGAGCAGAAAACCCGAGTAAAAGTCAGTTTGATCAGAGGTGTGTTTTTACCTGAACGCGACCTAATTTCCTCTAACGTATCCCTCCGCGCTGCGCTCAGGATATAACCTCAAGGACGAAGCGCACCCATGCTGCTGAGGAGGATTCAGGAGGAGGAGAACCGGAGAGATCACTGCCCTCCTCCTTTTAACCCCTTAGAGCAGTGATTCTCAAATGAGGGTACGCGGACCCCTGGGGGCACGTTGGGGTACTGCAGGGGGTACATGAGATTTAAAAAAAAGGATAATTAAAAAAATACCATGCATGATTACAAAAATAATCATAGTACAATAAATTAAATAGAAAATAAAATGTTATATTAAATATTTCTAGAACCACCAAGGGTTCAAGATCCGTTCTTGTGCTTTTCTGGAGCTTAACTGGTTCTTCTCTGTTTTTACAAGTGTGTGTTCGTGTTCTAGTCACTTTGCTCAGCGCTACTGCTTGTTACAACTTGTAATGCCGTACTCGCCATTAACTGTTATTGCTCAGGTTAATCTCGCCCCCCTCCGACGTAAGCGTATTGGTTCTTGCCGGGCAGCCGAGTGGGGCCAGCTAAGAACCGGGTTTCGGTACTGAGAGCCGGCTGCACTGCGGTGGAAACAGGAAGAACCAGAGCTAAATCAGGCTCTAGCCCGAACCACGCTGAGCGGAAAGCCAGTTGCAATATTATATTATAACGAATAGACATTGAAATGGAATCGTGGTTTAAACGTAGCAGCACCACAGCAGGGAACGTGGACAACGGGGAAAAAAAGAGAGCCAAAATTCAGCCAACAACATGCCGTCAATATCAGGAGGCGTACGCTTTGATGGGATTCACGTCAACAAGCGGCAACCCGCCCCAGGCATTGTGTTTTTTCTGTGGGGAGAAACCAGCCAACAGCTCGATGAAACCAGCGCCCCTCCAGAGGCATCTCAGCACCAAACCTGTGTCATGTTGGTCAGCCACCGGAACGTTTCAAGAGAAAACTTGCTGAGTACAGATCCTCGCAAGAGATGATGTGAAAAGCCAAAGCACTGAGGCATCGGACCTGAAACTCCTAAATAGTGTAATTGCAGTGTTATTACATGGTTTGTTTATAATTGCACCTTTTTTTTAAAAACCCTTTCATGCATTGTGGTCACTACATTAGAGACTGCTAATTGAATGCTGTTTTCTATGCATGGGGTTTGGGATGGTATAGTTGCACATCAGGCACCACAGTGGATGTTATTATAATATTTGTGTATTGTATTTTATAGTTTTTGCATAATATATAATTTTGTGCATTGGTTTGTTAAATTGGTATTACTTAAAAATCAGTTTTTATAAAATGTCTCATGCATAAAGATGAAAATATCCTTAGTTTGTTGGGATGCCATTGGAAGCCTTAGTTAACTAAAAAAGGCATTCAAAAAAATATGTTCAATCAAATTAATAAATGTCTGTACATGGGTGCCTTCGAAATAAAACAGCACAATTCCAATATAACATTTTTAGAAATATTTTTATTTTTAATATTTGTGTAAATATTTCTCTAATTTTTTATTTTACAAAAGTTTGTATAACCGGTTTATTTAATTCCTCTATGTATGCACGACACACACCAAAGCGTATATGTTTTATATCCGATTCACATTTCCGTTATATCTTAAGTTAGACGAAAGCATCTAAAGTCATTTTAGGATATTTGACGTAAAAACATTTGGAGCCCTCTCATTTGAATTGATTTGAACTTTCAGTGTTTAGTATGCTGACTTTAGAGTCTGTGAACCTTCGTCTCAGTTGTGTTTCTCTCTTAAACTGAAAAGCCACAGACCTGTTGTTTTTGCTTTCTATCGAACTGGTGACGCAAAACTCTGGGAAGTTCATTCAAAACTAAAGCGTCGCAAACTCCATCTGATATCTAAAAAAAACTCTTCCATCAAGAGAAACACGCTGCAGCTTCAGAAAGGATGCAGATATAAAAGCCCAAAGGTTCCACATGAAGAAACATCTCCAGAAACAACACATGCAGCGTTTAGAGAAAGCTGCAGGAACCAAACGCTGAAGAAGCTCACAACACAACGGAGACCAGGGGACACTAAAGAGTGACGCACACAGCTGGGAGACCAGGGGACAATAAAGAGTGACGCACACAGCTGGGAGACCAGGGGACAATAAATAGTGACGCACACAGCTGGGAGACCAGGGGACAATAAAGAGTGACGCACACAGCTGGGAGACCAGGGGACAATAAAGAGTGACGCACACAGCTGGGAGACCAGGGGACAATAAAGAGTGACGCACACAGCTGGGAGACCAGGGGACAATAAAGAGTGACGCACACAGCTGGGAGACCAGGGGACAATAAAGAGTGACGCACACAGCTGGGAGACCAGGGGACACTAAAGAGTGACACACAGCTGGAGACCAGGGGACACTAAAGAGTGACGCACACAGTTGGAGACCAGGGGACAATAAAGAGTGACACACAGCTGGAGACCAGGGGACACTAAAGAGTGACGCACACAGCTGGAGACCAGGGGACACTAAAGAGTGACGCACATAGCTGGAGACCAGGGGACACTAAAGAGTGACGCACACAGCTGGAGACCAGGGGACACTAAAGAGTGACGCACATAGCTGGAGACCAGGGGACACACAAAGAGTGACGCACATAGCTGGAGACCAGGGGACACTAAAGAGTGACGCACACAGCTGGAGACCAGGGGACACTATAAAGTGAAGCACATAGCTGGGAGACCAGGGGACACTAAAGAGTGACGCACACAGCTAGGAGACCAGAGGACACAAAAAGGTGACGCACACAGCTAGGAGACCAGAGGACACTAAAGAGTGACGCACACAGCTGGAGACCAGGGGACACAAAAAGGTGACGCACACAGCTAGGAGACCAGAGGACACTAAAGAGTGACGCACATAGCTGGAGACCAGGGGAAACAAAAAGGTGACGCACATAGCTGGAGACCAGCGGACACAAAAAAGTGATGCACATAGCTGGGAGACCAGGGGACACTAAAAAGTGACGCACACAGCTGGGAGACCAGGGGACACAAAAGAGTGACGCACACAGCTGGAGACCAGGGGACACTAAAGAGTGACGCACATAGCTGGAGACCAGGGGACACAAAAAGAGTGACGCACATAGCTGGAGACCAGGGGACACTAAAGAGTGACGCACACAGCTGGAGACCAGGGGACACTATAAAGTGACGCACATAGCTGGGAGACCAGGGGACACTAAAGAGTGACGCACACAGCTGTAGACCAGGGGACACTAAAGAGTGACGCACATAGCTGGAGACCAGGGGACACAAAAAGGTGACGCACATAGCTGGAGACCAGGGGACACTAAAGAGTGATGCACACAGCTAGGAGACCAGAGGACACTAAATAGTGACGCACATAGCTGGAGACCAGGGGACAGAAAAAGGTGACGCACATAGCTGGAGACCAGGGGACACAAAAAGGTGACGCACACAGCTGGGAGACCAGAGGACACTAAAGAGTGACGCACATAGCTGGAGACCAGGGGACACAAAAAGGTGACGCTCACAGCTGGAGACCAGAACCAAGCCCCCAGGAAGTGTGCCGTCTCAGATGAAAATATTCGTGGTGGCCAAACGGCGGTACTACACTTCCGTTTGGTTGCCAGGCCCGGAAACACTTTTTCCCATTGACTTACATGGGGAAAGAATGGTCTGTAAATCGTTGGATCATTTTTTTTAAACTAAATAAACTACCCAGTATGAACACTTGTATAGCCCTTATTAAAAACATTCGTTCCTCAAGTTGTAAAAATGTGCTAATAACGTTATTCTGAGAGTTATTTCCCTCTGCATTATGAACGCGCATCTAACCCACGGGACCGCGCCGCCCGGCACGTTCATGTTACGTGTCCCGACCAATCAGAGCACACTGTGCTCACAGGGAGGGGGGGGGCTGGAGCTATTGGAGCTACAACGAGCCGTTAAAGGCAGAGAGTGGAATTCAGTGAATACACGTAGTTTACAGAGATGCTGTTTGAGAAACCAATGTGAGTTGCGTTTATCTTTACCCATGGATGCACAATAAGAACGGACCCATATCGTCTTACTGCCATCCCACGGAGCTGTGATAATGGATATATTGCACATGTTTGCTGTAATTCATTATCATACTACATGGGCTGTATGATTAAATCTTGTACCGTAAATGTTGTATTAAATAAAGTTAATATTACTTATTATTATAAGTATATATATATATATATATATTTATATATACAGTGCAATCATTCTTTCATGCTAAATGAAGCTCTGTTGCTTGGATATCACTAGATCCTGTTACAGCGTAATATAAGTACATAACGATTGATGTGTACATTAGCATAATGACTAGCTAGCCGCTAGCTGCTAACTGCCGCCTCGTTAATATCAAATCCATCCATGCTATCATGAACGTGCGGTGCTGTTACGTGTACGCAAATTGACGTGCTTGATGTGAACGAGCATTTTGGTTAAAGTTGCGCATGCGCTATGAGCGCACATACGGGTACTTCTCAGGCATGCCGGGTAATCTGTGACGTTTCACTCTCTCAAAAGTTGGGCCATTTTATCATCATGCGTTAATGAGCAGCTCTCATAGGAATGAATGAGGCCCCGCCTCCCACGCTGTATCCAGTTCTTATTATACATCCATGACCAGAGGACACTAAAGAGTTACGCACACAGCTGGAGACCAGGGGACACAAAAAGGTGACGCACATAGCTGGAGACCAGGGGACACAAAAAAGTGATGCACATAGCTGGGAGACCAGGGGACACTAAAAACTGACGCACACAGCTGGGAGACCAGGGGACACAAAAGAGTGACGCACACAGCTGGAGATCAGCTGCAAGAAGCTCAAAACACAATGGAGACACGTTAAGGAAAATGTGCTCCTTTGTGACCCACCTCATAGAAACATTGTTGACATGTGTTTTTTTAAGCCGAACAACTCCAAACATCGCTGACTGTTAATAATACAAAATACAGAAAGGTGGAAGCGCCCAGAAAGAGAAGCATTACGGCCCGTCCACACAGCGGCGTGCGTTGAAGCTTCCAACGCTTCTGCCCATTCACTTTGAATGGGGTGACGTCACTTTTAGCCAAACTGCATTGTGGGAAGCGACATGGAGCGTTGCTGGCGTGGCTCGCTTAAAAAGTTGAGCAATGTTCAACTTTTGGCGCCTCGGCAGAAGCGTCAGCCAATGGAATCCCGTTTATGCAAATCTACCAGTACAAGCGCTAGCCAATCAAACCGCGTGTATGCTGGGAGAGACTACGCAGGTCATTTCCTCATATTCCAAAAAATGGAGGGAAAATCCATTATAGCGGTAGAGAATCACCCGGTGCTGATCAGTCTCTGTTCATCTACCGGGATACAAACCGGAGGAGCGAGGCATGGAGGGAGGAGGCAGAGACAGTGGGTGAAACTGGTAGGTTTTCGCCTGTTTGGGGATTTTCTATCCAGTTTACTTCGTTTTAACATTGCTATTGCTTTGTATGTCGGGGGCGGGAGATTCATGTGATTGGTTGTTGGTCGCGTTGCTCGCAAAAAATCCCCAAGCTTCAGACACGCCCACCGCCAAGCGTCAACGCACGCTGCTGTGTGGACGCTCCGTGAGATGAAGAGAGTGGCTGGAGAGAGAAGCATGTGTGCACTAAGAAAGAAAGAATTACGTTTTACGCAGCGTCCACACAGCGGCGTGCGGCGGGTGTGTCTGAAACTCGACCAACAACCAATCACATGAATCTCCCGCCCCGGACACACAAGCACGCGGTTTGATTGGCTAGAGCTTGTACTGGCATATGATTTGATTGGCTGACGCTTCCGTTCAACGCACGCCGCCGTGTGGACGGGCCGTTACAGTTAAAAATCAAGCCACCTCTCATGCGTTCTGTTTGTTAAGGGACAGCGTGTCTCGCAGGGTTCACACTGCAGAGTATCTGTGCACGTTGACATGTCCCTTCCATGTTCTGTGAGACTATAGAGAAACTTCAGAAGCAGGTGATGGATCCGCATTTCCTTTTCCCGTCAACCTTCACTGGAGACGTTTTTAAAAGACGTCCCTCCAGATTGCAGTCCGCGGGGAGCTTGTTGTGTCACAGATCGGGGAGCTTGACCTTCTCCGCCACTTTGAGAACAAAGGGTTAAAGGTCACAGACAAACAAAGTGGGCAGTCTGTCTGTAAGGCGTGTGATTAAACGGAGTATTTCCAGCCGTGGCTCTTTGAATGTGTTTCTGAGGCCTGGTGCCACAGAAACAGCTGGAACAATGTCTCTATTGACAGAGACGGAGAGACAGTGAGTCAAACAGACGAGACAGAGACAGATCTGCAGTTATTATCCGCTTACAGTCACTCACTGTCACACAAATACTTCTGACTGGACCATTATGGCGCTGGATTTCATGTTTTACCAGATCCAGCTTCAGTGACTGAACACATGGGATACACTTTGAACACAAAGCATCTCTGAAAGTTAAACTAGTGGATTAACTGTTAAAGGTACAACAGAGTAAAAATATACAATATATTACAAGAAGTCCTCAACATCAATGCTCCGATCGATGCTCCGATCGATGCTCCGATCGATCGACCGCCGATCGATATCGGCCTATACTCTCTGCCGATCGATCGGTGCTCTCTATAAATGCCGATCAGGAGAGCCGATCGCATGACGTAAAATACATGACACTTTTCTCTCTGTGCGGCAAAACAAGCTCGCCAAAATGGCTTCACCGGTCTGGCAGTATTTTAAGGTGTCCAAAAAAGACAGTAAAATATCGGTATGCAACGTGTGTGAAGCAGAATGTAATAATTATGTTGGTTGTTGTTTGTGGAAGCGCCAGGGAATGAGCCCCTGAGTTTTAAACATCACTTTAAATGGAAGATCCCCATAGGCTCCGCCCAAAATTGGCGATCGGAGCATCCCTAGTAATATATATATATAATCGGGGTTTAGTCTGCACCAGGTAACAGGAGCGCTGCGCCCTCAAACCAAAATGCAGATTTTCCCAGTAAAATGTAAAAGTGATCAGAAATCAATATTTCTGTTCCTCAAAACAGTTCCTCCAGAAATCTGAGCATCAAACAGAGCGTCAGGTGGCAGAGACAGCTTTGTTCTTATGGAGCTCCGACGTCACGTCGATGTTTACGTCACGGTGTTGTTTATGGAGGCGTGTGGCGCAGTGGGTTAGTGCGTTGGTGTTCTGAACAGGGGGGCACAGGTTCAAACCCCACTGCAGTCAGCATGTCGTTGTGTCCCTGAGACCCTTCACCACAAAGTGCTCCTGTGGGGATTGTCCACAGTATTGAGTATGTAAGTCGCTTTGGATAAAAGCGTCTAACAAGTGACATGTAATGTACTGTTTATGTCACGTTGTTATTTACGCCACTTGTTGTTTACTTCTTGTTGTTTACGTCACGTTGTTTACATCACGTTGTTGTTTACGTCACGTTGTTGTTTACGTCTTGTTGTTTACGTCATGTTGTTTACATCACGTTGTTGTTTACGTCACGTTGTTGTTTACGTCAGGAGACATCTTGTATACGGGAGTCATGTTCTCGTGATATATCTTATAAACAAAATGAGACACAGTACTCATACTATATCTTTCTAGAAGCATCCTGATTATCTATTGAAAACACGGCGGACTGATTTGTCGGCTTGTATATAGATATAGAAATGTGTATTGATTGGGATAAACCCCTTGAGATGCACCATCTCGTTTCCAAGGGGGTCCCGACAATAGCAACAACTTAAAGAAATACATAAACAAAAAGACACAATGCAAAACATGACACACAAGACAAACCACATACAGTCTGTTCAGTGAAATTCAAGCAATGCACACAATCATTACAATTTGAGACAGTCGAGCAAATCAGTTTCATCAATATCAGTTATAACAAGTACAGAGCAGCTGGAAGTGAGATAACAATGCATGTTTAAATAAACCCAAAGATGCAAGAGATCTAAGAGCAGCAGGTAAAGTATTCCAGTCTGTTGGGGCTTTTCTGCCAATCCATTTGTTTGCAGAGGGGACAGAGAAATACATCTGAACAGAATGTCTAACTTGATGATTTTGTGAGTAGGGTACAAAATACTGCTTTAAATAAGGGGGATAGTTAAGAGAAATGCATTTAAATATCAGCTGAAGCCAATGCGTGTGTCTTCTTACATTTAAAGAAGGCCATTTAAGTTGGTTATCCATTGTGCAGTGATGTGTACGAAAAGGACAACCAAGAACAAATCTGCATAGTCTGTTGTAGGCTATGTTGAGTGGAGCAAGATCTGATTTATGTGCATTTTGGTAGACAACATCACAATAGTCCATAATCGGAAGAATAAGTTGAGAAGCAATTCTCTTTCGGACACTGAGCGTAAAACAATTACGGAATCGGTGTAAAACACCGATTGCGTAATTGACTTTTTGTATTACATGCTTTATATGTAGTTTAAATGAAAGTTCAGAGTCTAGCCATACACCAAGATATTTAAAGCTATCAACTTTATGCAGAGAAGTGCCATCCTTACATGTTATTACTACATTAGGTTTGGATCTGAGCTTCTGCCTGGTACCAAAGACCATGGTATAAGATTTTGTTTTGTTAAGCAGTAGTTTATTGTGTGATAGCCAGTCCTGTAAGATATTAAAATCCGATTGAAGAGAGATCTGAATTTGTGAAAAATCTGATTTGGATGTATATATAACCGTGTCATCAGCATAAAGGTGAGTACAACAATTAATGAGACAAGAAGATAAATCATTTATGTAAATAGAGAACAGAAGGGGGCCCAGAGTTGATCCTTGGGGTACACCCTTTTGTTGGATCAACAGGTCAGACTGTTTTCCATTAACAACCACACATTGCTTTCTACTGTGAAGGTACGAGTTAAACCATAACACTGTATTATTAGAAAGGCCAATGCCGTGAAGTTTATCCCAGAGCAGATATCAATCAACGAAATCAAAGGCTTTTGTCAAGTCAATAAAAATGGCACCTGTGAGTTCACCATCATCTGCAGCAGAGTACAAGTCATTCGTAAATGTAAGTAGGGCAGTTGTTGTGGAGTGATTAGGCCTGAAACCAGATTGAACCGGAGATACAATATTATAAGTATTGAGATAAGGTGACAGTTGATTATAAATTATTTTCTCCAAAACTTTGGAAATAGAACAGATTATAGAGATTGGTCTATAATTATTTGTATCAAGTAAATCACCACCTTTATGCAGTGGAATGATGCACATCTCCAAATAGTCGGCAACTCACAGGTGGACAAAGACAGGTTGAACAAATCAGCAAGTACGTGGCTTGTCCTGAGGATACAAACATAGCTTTATAGTTTGCCTTCTTAATCATGATCTGTATATCCTCGATATCCCCAAACTGTAAAACACAAGGAAAAACAAACTTCATATTCATACCCAGGACATGTTCTACACTCCAGATGTTGGTTACCGTGACAACTACGGGGATTCATTGATCCGGTATCATGCCGGACTTTATTGTATCGTAAAAATATAGAAAAGGTACCTTTGGGCAGTCTCAGAACGAAGGAGCAAAACATCCCTCAAGTCGTCTGAAAAAGGACAATCCAACGCGCACATTAATCATTTTAGGAGTAATATCATTTCTTATCTCATTGCCTCTTAGCTTTTATTATTGTGCTTCTGTGTCCTCTAATGGGGTCGTAAATTAGGAATTTAAATTGGGCAATTGTGCTTTCATTTTGTTAATGTATTGTTATTGTGCTCATCGTCGAACAGTGGCACAAAACACATCTGTTTAAACGCGTTCTTTAGTTTAAAATGTGCCTATAAAGCACCACGTTAATTTACGTTTAATTCCAGGGCGAATGTTAACCGTGAATCACATGGCAGTGGAGAGGCAAAGAAACGGAGGAATCGGCTTCGTTGGAGCTATATAATGTTATTTAGTAATTCAATGTCTTTTTTCCAGCTGTTTTTATTTGTATTAAATGAATCATTATTCATCATAAGTTATTTTAGTTGCAGTAGTTTTCTATGCTTTACATTTCCTGTGATTAGTCTATATATTGGACCGTTTCTTCAACGTCTGTGTGACGGATGTTTGACTGCATGGTTTGACAGCTTGGAGTTTTATCCTTGGCTCCTCTCGGTGAAGGCCACCCATTGAGCCTCTGCAGGAAAATTAAAACGTAACTCACGCTGTTAGAAGGTTCAAAACCCAACATACCGCCTCGCCATCACTGACCCCGACCCGCAGACACTTCAGCATCTCAAGCAGACTCAGAAGGACGGCTCTGAACACAGAGAGGCGAAGCAGACGAGCAAACTGCTGCATCACACAACTCTAAATCTAAAAAGTATACGTGTCTGATATCTAGTCAGAATATGTCTCTCCAGCTGATATAAGACATCATAACTTCAGAGGCAGTGGCGGCGCTAGGGGGTGGCTACTTGGGCTCAAGCCCCGGATGTTTTCTGAAAAGCCCCGGATGTTTCACTTAAAAATTTTTTTAAAAAAAGATTAATTTTTTTTTTTTTTTTAAACGTCTCGGGATTAATTTGCTGTACCGGAGTCCACCAGAGAGGCATCCGCTGCGGGACATTAGCCTGCGTACTGCGTAGCCTGCTCTGAAGAAGAAGTGATCCTTCCTAGTGCCTGACGAGTTTTAAGCTAATAGCCTATACAGTTATGGATATTAGAAAGTTATTGTCATCGAAGCAGGCGCCACAAGCAGCAGCAGCAGCAGCAGTATCAGCAGCTGACAACAATGTCATCACCAGCAGTGAAGAAATGGATGATGTTTCAGGTTTGTGAATCTAATGGTGATATCTGCACTCTGGCTGACTGAGTAAGAAGTGAAAAAGAGTGATGTAACGTTAATGTTATAGCTAGTAAACATGGAGTAACCACACTAAGTATACCCTTATATGTTAGTATGTATACAGAACATGACTAAAAATTATCCTAAGATGTAACGTTACCCCTTCATACCTCAGTCTACTTTTAAGACACTAAAATAACGTATTCCAATTTTTATTTTGTTTTTCGCGTGTGGAATTATACCGGCTCTCGTTTCAGTACACATAACAACGGAACTGACAGGCAACCCTCTGAATCAGACTCCGATTGGCTGTGACTGCATCCACTCAGAGTGTCCGATTCAGAAACGTGACTCTTACAATCTTTACGTCACAAACAAAGATGGTGGATGAGAATAGATCTATAAAACGATAAGCAATGCGCCAGAATCAAGGTGAGACTATCCGCATCCTTTAAAACTCTACGCACATTCGTTTCACCTTAATAAGTAAACGACTGTTTGAGTGAGTTAAGGCATTAGTTTGCTTCATTAAAGGGTGTTAATGAGTGTTCTCTAGTGCCTTTTGTCCGCTTTAAGGTGTTATTAAGGTAGGGTTAATGTTGCTCTCAAAGTGCACCAGATTGATGCTTTCAACTTCAATATTTAAAAAAAAATCTTCCCGGGGGAGCATGCCCCCGGACCCCCCCAGAGGAGGCGACGACCCCCCTAAAGGATGTTCGGTCCACCCCCCACTTGTAAAAAATAGCACTGTACCCCTGCAACCCTCCCCCCCCAACCCAACGACTCCTGGGCTAAGCCCCGAATCTCCTACAATCCTAAATCCGCCACTGTTCAGAGGTAACACTGCAGTGAGATATCAGGTCTTGTTTTTGGACAATGCATCATCTTGTTGAGTCAAAACATCTTATTTTGAGTCGTATCTCAGATGAAACTTATTTCTTTTCACATATTTATTAGAAAATCACCAACTAACAACAGAAAACAGAAAACTTTGGAGCATTTCAGGCTTATTTTGTAATTACATCTCCTGATCCTGGTAAGATGCAGTTCAACATTTGTTCTCCAGATAATTACTAGATCTGATTCATCTAAATATCCCGTCTTACTTCAAGAAATCTAAACAAGCTAATGTTCAGTTAGTCAGTCGTATAACTGTAAGCGTTTGTCAGTTTATCTGAAATACTGACAATATCTGGTTTGCTTACTGCACATATTTTGTATTTTATTTCAATGTAAATTACTGCTTTATTTTATTCTCCATTTTACTGTATTTTTTCTTATTTTTTTAGCCGACTGAGATGGCGGCGCAGACAGCAGCAGCGGCCCCTAGCTCTCCCGAGTCTTTAGTGTTTTATACATATTTTATACATATCTGTATACTGTATCATTTTACATTCGGGATTGTTGGAAACGTCATTTCGATCTCTTGGTCTGTAAACACAAACTGAGTCAGATTGACATTAAAGTTTACTTTGACTATCTGTGTTTAAAAAAAAAGAAAGTTGACTTTGATGTACGACACCCAGTCAAACTCCTCGTACGTGTCAACCTACCTGGAAACAGTGGCGGACTGGCCATCTGTAGAATCTGGAGAATCACCGAACGGCCGGGTCGGTTCATCGAAGTAGCGCTGACAGGCGACAGAGGTCCACCGTTTTCCCGCAGCAAGGCTCCCCCGTTGTCAGTTCCCCCCCCTCCCCCCTTCACATATCACATGGGCTGGGCTGGGTGAGATTCCCGAGCTGATTTTTAGTCCCAGTCCGCCCCTGCCTGGAAATAGACCTGGAAATAAACCTGGAAATAAACCTGGTTCTGATTCTGAAATGACCAGGTTAGCTACGTTAGCTATGTTAGCTACCTTAGCTACGTTAGCTAGCTAGCTTACAGCAGATCTGCAGCTTGTTTACGTTGCAGCCCGTTTGCACCCTCGGCCTCCGTACTTTATGTTTCTTTGTTATGGATTCAATTGGTGTGATAATTGGATTCAGCCATTATTTTTGAGAAGTCAGCCATGTAAGACTCGTAAATTAATAATAAAAATACAGTTTTTGTGTCAGATGAAAACACGAAACCGTGAAAACCATTATTCTTTTGCTGTTTTCACCTCGTATGTTTGATGCCCATCTGCTTTCAAAGACAGATTATCTTCACCATGAATGAAATACCTGCATTACCTGTCTTTTTATTGTGTCAAACTAAAAGGTATAACCAAAGGGAAAAGTCTCAAGTCATACATTTGATTCAGTATTTTCCCATTTGTCCAAATTGAGTTTATAAAACCATAGCGTTTGATTTGAGATCAAAGCTCTGGTTCTGTCCTGAGGGTCCGTGTAATATCCTGATGACAGCAGGCTGTTATGATCAGAGATGCAGCGTCTCCTTCTCTGTGAAAACCGGGACATTCATTAAGAGTTTCTTCACTTTAGTCGGCAGTATTCTGTCTGCTGAGGCCTGGTTCAGACCTTTGAAATATCTAAGTTACTTCTTGTTTATTTTCTGTTTTGCTAAATTGTGTCCGCATTACTCACTGTTTGACATTACTGCGTTTATGCGTTTAAAAGATAACTCTCAGGAGGAAATGATTTCTGAGTTATGAATGAGTTCTGTCCTCAGGGTTCATGAATACAAAAGGAGCACCTTAAGTGTATTTAGAGAAGGAAATTAATTGACTTCACGGTTTCCTGTTGTGTCGGACTGTGACGCCTTAATGCCAAGGACTTCCAGTGAGGTTTGGATTCATAAATCAATATCTGTGGGCTGTATCAGTTTCATTTCAGGGTTGTATGGTGTGCAGCAGTTTGATTCAGTTACATCCTATCCGTTACTGTCAAAAAGTAAAACCATTAACTTCTGAGAGTTTGAAGCTGTGGTTCAAAGAGACGCTGTATATATGCAGTTCTCTTCAGCTGGAAATGTGTCTTCAGCACTAATGGCCTCCGTGTGGCTGTTCTCCTGACAGCAGACTCTCACACACACCTCTGCTCCCACAGATCAATAACCAGAGAGGGAAAAAGTACACACACCCTTTACTCAAGTAGAAGTATACACATCCTGTACTCAAGTAGAAGTACACACATCCTGTACTCAAGTAGAAGTACACACATCCTGTACTCAAGTAGAAGTACACGCATCCTTTACTCAAGTAGAAGTACAGACATCCTTTACTCAAGTAGAAGTACACACATCCTTTACTCAAGTAGAAGTACACACATCCTGTACTCAAGTAGAAGTACACACATCCTTTACTCAAGTAGAAGTACACACATCCTGTACTCAAGTAGAAGTACACACATCCTTTACTCAAGTAGAAGTACACACATCCTGTACTCAAGTAGAAGTACACGCATCCTTTACTCAAGTAGAAGTACACACATCCTTTACTCAAGTAGAAGTACACACATCCTTTACTCAAGTAGAAGTACACACATCCTGTACTCAAGTAGAAGTACACACATCCTTTACTCAAGTAGAAGTACACACATCCTTTACTCAAGTAGAAGTATGAAGCTGACAATTGAGCGGCCTAGACCAAGCAAGGAGGCAGAGGCAGAACGTCCAAAATACAACCCGGTGTGGGCATTTATTACTCACAAACATATGACCCAGCCTCAATCTGCTGTTCACGTGAGCACAGTCACCAGCCACCACAAGGATCTCACACACACTACCGGCCTAATAAGAAAACCGCACCAAAATACACACACAGACTAACAAGACACAGGTGAGGGGGGAGCAATTAGACACAGGTGGGGGGGGAGGAGACAACACAGAGCACCAGGTGCACCCAATCAGCCACAGACATGGGGAAAGGGGAACACTTTTCAACATAAAACCAGGAAACAGAGACAGACAAACTAGTTACATAAATTCCCATGCTTCCTGTGCAATGTTTTTAGTGCTATATTACCCGTAACGGAGGCCGAGATCTATGGGCCCAGAGATCACCTCCGTTACAAGAAGTACACACATCCTTTACTCAAGTGGAAGTACAGATACTCGTGTTTAAAGATACTCTGTTGAAAGTAGAAGTACTGACTAAACTTCTTTCCTCAAGTGAAAGTAAAGAGGCTTTGAAATGTACTTCAGTAAAAAGTACCCATAACTAGCAGCTGTTTTAAAGAGTACCTGACCTCCCTTTATATTAATAGAACAATAATGTCATTGTTAGCTAATGAATGTTTCCATGCTGAACAACGGCAACATGACAACGTTTCCATTGGTCCCTCTTCTTTAGAGAAGACCAGGAAATGATGGATACACGGATCGTGTTCAAATCAATAGGCACGCAATGACTCTTCTAAAACCGTACACACCCACCCGGTCACTGAGGTCTGCTGACAGTACTGCACTTTAGTAGTTTTTTTGACATATTTGTACTTTTAGAATGTCCATGAAATGCTTCTTTACACTTCTTCTCTACATGTGAGAGGAACACCCTAAACTATTTACTCCACTGCAGTCATTTAAATACTCAACAGTCACTTTATGACATGACGTGCTGATAGGGCATGAAGCACTACTTTACACTGATTTACACAATATTCCAAGTGTCTACATTTGGTGCACATACTTTTGTATTTAGGGCCATTTGTCACAGAGCGTATATCATGATAAACTGCAGTATCCACAAGTTTCTATTCCTGCCACTAATGATCTCTCTTGCCTTCACTGCATGATGATGATCTGACAGCATCTGCAGAGCGCCCTCCTCTCTCTGTGATGATGTGTGAGGCGTGTGGTGCAGTGCGTTGGTGTTGGGATCAGGGGGTCACCGGTTCAAACCCCACTGCAGTCAGCATGTTGTTGTGTCCCTGAGACACTTCACCCCAAATTGCTCCGGTGGGGATTTCCCACAGTATTGAGTATGTAAGTCGCTTTGGATACAAGTGCCTAACATGTAATGTAATGTGTGTTCATGCAGGTCACACGCTGTCAATCCTCTTCACATCAGCTGTTAAAGTATGCATGGTTTTAATCCCACACTGAGTGTTGAATCCCAGTGTAACCCGGCCTCTTTATTATGGGCTCAGAACAGTCTCATAATACACACATGCACACAGAAGGATTCACACTTGTGTTTTTCAATGCACACACAAATGTGTTCCGTTTCATATACATGTAAATAAAATCCAAATACAGAAAAAAGTTTTACTTATGTATTTTTGATCCTCACATATTTGTTTTCCATTTAAATCCCCTGAACCTGCAAACACAAACCGCACTCTGTGCACGGATCGCTGTGCATTCGTGTGTGGGTTTTTTGAGACTCCCCTGACGCTCACCCGATTCGTACTTGTAATTTTTTCTATCTTTAGCCAATCAGATGTCTCCTTCATTCTAAGCCAATCACATGAGCGCGCCCCCACGAGGGTAGATTTCTTGCGTTCATGACGTAGCACTTCATAGTACGAAGTACGAATCGGCTGACCGTCAGGGGAGTCTCAAAAAACCCACACACGAATGCACAGCGATCCGTGCACAGAGAGCGGGTTGTGTTTGCAGGTGCAGAGGTTTTAAACGGAAAACAAATATGTGAGGATCAAAAATACACATGTAAAACTTTTTTCTGTATTTGGATTTTATTTACATGAATATGAAACGGAACACATTTGTGTGTGCATTGAAAAACACAAGTGTGAATCCTTCTGTGTGCATGTGTGTATTATGAGACTGTTCTGAGCCCATACTTTATTCCCTCACTCATCACCTGATGGCAGTTTCAAACAATTCATGGAGGTTTTCTGTAAATGTGCAAGTCTGTTCACATTCACAAAGTGTTTTCTGATGGCTTGTTGTCCACAGCTGATGTTAAATGGACTTTCTGCGGATTTATACAACTGCATATAGTCCCTTGATCAGAGCGTCCTCTTTAGAGACTTTAAAGCAGGGGTCGGCAACAGGCGGACCGCGGTCCGGACCCAGACATATACGGACCCGGACCTATAATCAATACATTAATAGGGGATTTTTCGGCGCCTCCCGCTTTTTTAACGCTGATTTGGGTGACTTGTGTAATTCGTGGAACCGAAGAGTTTTCGTTTTGGGGGGGGGGGGTCCGTCCGTCCGTCCGTCTGTCAGTCCGACTGACGGACAACTTCTCACTTCAAAAAAGAAGAAGAAATCTAGACCGTAAATAAGTATTAATCAGTACCTGTTTTTCCTGGCCAAGGACAGGTTCCTTGAACACAGCACGAGCGTAACCCCAGATAGCAAAATATGAGTGAATCAATGTTGAAATATGGTTCGGCAGAAATATTGAATCCATGTTGAAACCCGGACATTGAAATTAAACAGAAAGCGCAAATTGTTTTAATGTTGAATAAACGTTGGACTTTCAACCATAACTGACACTATCAATGTTGATTCAACCATCATCTAAATAGGAATCTACATGTAAATTGTAGTTGATTTTATATTGAATCAGTGTTAGGAATCAATATTGATTCAACCATCATCCAAATGGGAATCTACATATACATTTTAGTTGATTTTATATTGAATCAATGTTAGGAATCAATATTGATTCAACCATCATCTAAATGGGAATCTAAATGTAAAACTTACATTAAAATATTCAACTTTTCTAAGCATACTGTAACACATTAAAAAAGTGAATGTTTTTCACCAATGACTTTTCTGCGTATAGGTCTACATCTTAACAGACCATTAACAAGTGCAACATCAATACTGTACTGAATGAAGTGGTCCAAACTTGTAAACACACACTACACCATGTATTGTTGGCAGACGATTGTTATTAGCTTGTTCAAAATTACCTTGAATTACCATATTTCCCAAAATGTATGAAATCAAACAAAAAATGACAGAAAACATGATTTTAATATTCAAATGTATTTTAGAAAACAGGCAGCAATGCGTCCCTGAGCAAGACTCTTAACCCGTTATTGCTCCCCAAACGCTGTGGAATAAATGCAGAGGACACATCGTATGTGCAAATATACAGTGACACAAGATACCCCCATAAAAAAAGAGGGTGTGTAAGAACCATTGGTGCAACTCCAAACAAGAACAGCCTGAAGCTTCAAGTCTTCCATGAAGGCGAAGCTGTAAACATTTGACTTATTTTTGACTGTAAGAACAAAAGTCTATTGTCCATGAAAGAACAGTATTGTCTATGAGGCGGTAACCTTTGTACTGTATGCACAAGGAAAACACATTAGAGTGTGGTGGGGTACCCTAAGTTGGACTTGCGTTTGTTTCACTTGTGTTCGTTTCACTTGTGTTCCTTGAGATGCCTCCCTCGTGCTCTGGAGCATAACGAAGCCACTTCTTCACAGTTTCACTGAAGCCATTGTGGGTCAGCTTGCGGTCGAACTGCCGAGCAGCAGCTGAAAGACAAGATTACAAAAATAAGCGTGAGGAAGAGAGAGAGTGTGTGTATCCCATACAATTTCTGTTCTCTGTACAGTAACGGCCCGTCCACACAGCGGCGTGCGTTGACGCTTGGAGGTGGGCGTATCTGAAGCTTGGGGATTTTTTGCGAGCAACGCGACCAACAACCAATCACATGAATCTCCCGCCCCCGACATACAAAGCAATAGCAATGTTAAAACGAAGTAAACTGGATATAAACTCCCCAAACAGGCAAAAACCTACCAGTTTCATCCACTGTCTCTGCCACCTCCCTCGATGCCTCGCTCCTCCAGTTTGTATCCCGGTAGATGAACAGAGACTGATCATACAGCACCGGGTGATTCACTACCGCTATAATGAATTTTCCCTCCATTTTTTGGAATATGAGGAAATGACCTGCGTAGTCTCTCCCAGCATACAAGCGGTTTGATTGGCTAGCGCTTGTACTGGCAGATTTGCATAAACGGGATTTCATTGGCTGACGCTTCTGCCGAGGCGCCAAAAGTTGAACATTGCTCAACTTTTGAAGCGAGCAACGCCAGCAACGCTCCACGTCGCTTCCCAAAATGCAGTTCGGCTAAAAGTGACGTCACCCCATTCAAAGTGAATGGGCAGAAGCGTTGGAAGCTTCAACGCACGCCGCTGTGTGGACAGGCTGTAACACAAGCTACAGTCAGCAGCCAGTTTGCTAAAAGACTGGACTGGAAAGAGGAGCAAACGGCTAGCCTGGCTCTATCCAGGAAATAACATTTGCATCCGAGCACCTCTAAAGCTCACCAATTAGGTTGTCTTTTTTTGGTTTATTTCTTATAGCTTCACCTTCACCTGATTCCAACCTAACCTTTTTTGTTAGATTAAGTTCATGCTTTATTCTTCAACAGGGGATTACAGAGAGACATAAAATACATTATAGGAGTTGGATTCAAACTCGGTAGCTGGTACTATATGGCTCACAAAGAGCATAATTATGTTCTGAATCACCATCAGTCACAACTCACTCCCTAAACTTAAGCTAATAAGTCGTTTGCAGGGGAGGAAACTCACCAAACATGCAGTCTTGTATTGCCGGTTCCTTGAATGGCTTCTTGCTGCTGCAACGCTTGTCTTTCTTTCCAGCCTAAGGCTAAGGCGTTAGTCAGAGCAGTTGCCAGCATCCGTCTGATCAGGTTCTCTGAATTGGTGCCTCCTACCAGAGCCAGACGAGCAATCTAAATCAGACGAGAGAAACAAATAGGCAACTGGTTTAACTGTTGTATTGAGCTACGTTCTGTGGGACATACGTTAGAAACAGCACAACAGCACTCTTATTTCATACACAGAGACCAACTTTGTTTTTTATACACTTGATACACTGTATGTGTATGTGTGTGCCTGTGTGTGTCTGTCTATGTGTGTGTGTGTGTGTGTGTGTGTGTGTGTGTGTGTGTGTGTGTGTGTGTCTGTTTGTATGTATGTGTGTCTGTTTGTATGTGTGTCTGTTCATGTGTGTGTATGTGTGTGTCTGTTTGTGTGTCTGTTTGTGTGTATGTGTGTGTATGTGTGTGTATGTGTGTGCATGTGTATTTATAAGATAAACTATATTTTTTGATGATCTGTCACATACATTGAAAACAGTTATTATGCTGACTTACATGTCACAGCCTCAGAAACCTGGAGTCATCCTCATGCAGAAATCCAGGCAGGGAGGAGAGCAGCACGTCGGCTATGGACGTCACCTGGATCCTTGAGTGCGAAAACATATCTTTGTTTTACTTTGGATGCTAAACAGCATAGCCACACAACAATTTATATCACAAGGGCTCTTCCATGACTGAAGAGATTACCATTTTGAAGCAATTGAGGCGTCTGCGACCCTACCTGTATCTCATTAGCACAACAACAAGGTGCAATAACATTAACACTGCTGTTCCCTCCCCAAACACAAGTATCTTAATAATCAATCTAAATCTATCAGGCTGACCCTCTGCACCCCAACACACACACAGAAAATCCACTCTAGTATGATAATAAAACACCAAGAGGCTTAACCGACTCACCTGGAGGTCATAGGCGGTGAAGAGCTGAACTTCAGACACTTCGCCTTTGCGTGGCGCCTTCTTCCTGAACAAGCTCAACAGCATGCCGATCCAGCTCTGCGTAAAAGTGGTTCTTCAGGTTGAGGTTCGTTATCCTGTGAAACTCTGCACAAATATAAAATGACTATTTAATTAAGAGTACAATGTATATGTGGACTGAAGGCAGCAGAGATAAACAGAAACATGACATGCTAAATCTGAGTAAACATGCCAAAGTTATCAGTGGCAAAGGCACACAAAATTATTATATAGTTGTAATGTCTAAAATATTTTCACCTGTGACTCCATTGTCAAGGCAGGCCAGCGTTCCAGGGTCTCTCCAACAGGTAGCTCATCATTGATGATCTCATTGTGCCGCAGGGTAAAGGTAGTCTGCATTAACTTTACAATCAAGGGATGGTTTTTATCTCTCATCTTACCACACACTAGAACCCCCCCCCCCCCCAAACGTGGCGTACCTACAGTGTAAGCGCACCACAGTTTCGCTGCTGCGAGGCTCCACAGGCTCCACTAGCGCCCCCCCCCCCCCCCCCCCCCCCCCCAAGCGCGTTAGTTTCTCCACTGCAAGGCTTACCAGGTTGAAGAAGCCCTTTATCTGCCAGTTGCTTCAGTTTCAGCCTAAAGAGAAAACACATTGAAGGTTAGCTGGGTTGCAAAGTTTTCACAAAATGATCAGAGAAACACTATTTTCGAGCATAAAATGGCGGCAGACGGCGCGCTTTCTTCTTTTGTTACCGCATGGATGTCTGGGCAGGTTTTATTAACATTTAGAGGCATAGAGGATTTACGTTAATTGTATCCACTAACGTTGTGCCACAACCGTGCGTTCTGCATGTTTTGTAAAAGCAAGCTAACTTGAAACCCATTGTAAAATGAATAGTCTAGTATTTCAAGTTAGCTTGCTTTTACAAACATGGATAAAATGAACGTAAATCCTCTATGCCTCTAAGTTAATAAAATATGCTCAGACATGCATGCAGTAACAAAAAAGAAGAAAAAAAACTGCCGCCATTTGCGGTTCGAATTTTCCAGAGAACTTTTGCAACACAAACGTTCCACTTTGAGATATAACTTAAAGCAATATAAAATACTGTCTTACACGTTTAAATCATTTTTCAAGTGAGGCAGATATTAAATCTAGGCTAGCTAACAAGAGCTCAAATCAAACACCATGCGACACAAAGTGCATTAGATGCAGACATTAATAAAATATCATTTAAATACTGTGCAAAGGCAAGACGTAACTTACCAGAGTAGCGCGGTCAAATTCCGGCAGTGAGACTCGAAAGCACGGTGGGCAAAGTATACTTCTGAAAGTGTGAGTGATTTCATCCGAGAGGAGCTATAATGGTGGACTCAAATGAACGCATGGATGAGAGCAGTGAGGCACGTCGGGGGCGGAGCACATACGTGATGACGTCAGACAGATTCAGTAAAAACATTTGAGTACTATCCCCAATATGACCCAAAGTGGATGAATACTGTATACACAATATTACAAATCAGTTCATTGTCATCAGAAAATGTCTCCTATTGATCTGAGTATATTATAAAGAATAGCAGTTCATTGAAGCATTATAGCACAGGCCTTTGTCAGATGGTATATTACGCTGTTTTTTTTCTGCTTCGAATAGTTCTCTCTTTTTTCACCATACCTGTGTAAAGACTGATATTGTTCTATAATCGTCTGAAACTGTTAAGTCATGATGTGAAACGGTAACAAAGAGAAAGGGAAACTCAAGCTGCTGCTACACTTTATTTGATTTATCTAAAATTAAGCATTTTTAAGATGCACACATTTTCAAAAGCTATTTTATTTATTTTCTCTATTTTATTTTTAAATGCAGCCCGAGAGGAACATCACACATATCCACAGTATTTACTGTATATCTGTATTGTTCAATGTTCATTGACAATATATATTGTTGTTTATGAATTGTACTTTCTTTATTTGATTGGCAGTCAGTTGTTGATTACATGCAGATGTTGATAAAGCTACTTCAATATATATCACACTAATTCATGAAGCAAGTTAGACTTTTTGAAGCTCCTTTGCATGGGGACATTTTCTCTAACTGGACCTCGTTGAACTTTAGTTGAATACCCCTGATTTAAAGGATTCCCAGACATGCTGAGAAACTCCTCTGGAGGGAACACAAGGATGTTTTTACATGACATGACACTTGTTAGATGCTTTTATCCAAAGCGACTTGCATACTCCATACTGTGGGCAATCCCCACAGGAGCAATTTGGGGTGAAGGGTCTCAGGGACACAACGACATGCTGACTGCAGTGGGGTTTGAACCTGTTCCCAACACCAACGCACAACCCACTGCACCACACGCCTTGCAGACCATTTACATGCACTAAAGATAGGATTACATTACATTTAACTGACGCTTTTATCCAAAGCGACTTACAGTAAGTGCGTTCGACCAAGAAGACACAACCTTGAAGAAAACAGAATCATATAAGTACATCAGGTTTCATAGAGCCAAACATTTCAAGTGCTACTCAACTGGCTTTAGATAAGCCAGTCCTTTGTTAGTAGATGGAAATGTATTAATCCCTGTGGGAACATTCAGGAGTTTAAGCAGCAACAGAGTGAGAATGAAAAACAGGACAGCACAGATTCACACAACGATAATCAAATTAAAGATACAATTACAATGATCTACAGGTCAGTAACTGTTCAAATAAGGAATCAGTTAAATGAACATATTGGAGTCTGAGACCTATAGAACCTTTAGGACACACTACAGTTGTTCATCACAGCTACAGGTTGTCCTCATATACCGCCCCCCCAAAGCCTCCGCCATCTTCATGTCTGAGTTCGCTGAGCTGCTCACCTGTGTCTGCTCCAGGTCTCCATCCACATTACTGCTTGGTGACTTTAACATCCATGTCGACTCTAGTACATGCACCTTTGCCTCTGGATTTCTCTCACTACTCGACTGCTTCAACATCACACAGCACGTCCAAGGTCCCACCCACACCAAAGGTCACACGCTGGACCTAGTGTGCTCTATAGGCACCCCTCCCTCCCATCTCCAGTGCCTGGACCTAGCTGTTGCGGACCATACTTATTGCCATACTCTTTACTGTTCCTGTCCCCCTGCCCACTCAGCGTGCAAAACGCACCATCACATTCAGAAACACCAAATCACTGAGTGCACCAGCCCTGACCAGCACGATAGCATCCCACCTAGCCTCCATTCCCCTTACCACCACAGTGGATGGCCTGGTTGCTCGCTACAACTCAGCTCTATCCCTCAGCCTTGACTCTCTAGCCCCCCTCAAAACCCGGACTGTCTCCTTCACCCGTTCGGCCCCTTGGTTCACCACTGAACTCCGCGCCCTGAAGGCTTCTGGTCGTCGGCTAGAGAGACTCAAAACAAGAACTGACCTCGCCGTCCACCGCGAAGCATACCAGGACCATGTAAAGGCCTACAAAGAAGCCCTCTCCCTGGCTAGGTCTTCGTACTACTCCACCCTCATTGGCATCCAACAATCCCAACCGAGAATGCTGTTCTCAACCATAAACCGGCTTCTCCGCCCCCTTGATCCCCCCCATCCCCCAGGTGTTCTGGATCTCTGCTCGAAGTTTCTGGATTTCTTCCAGGCAAAAGTTGATTCCATCCACCAGCAGCTTCTGGTGCCTGGCCCCCCACCTACTTCAACCGCACCCCAGCCACAAGGTATTACTCGTCCACCTAGGTGTTGTCTTTCCACCTTCTCCCCAGTGGATGTCATCCAAATTACCAAGCTGGTTACTAAGGCCAAGACATCGACCTGCTCTCTTGACCCCATGCACACAGCCTTGGTCAAGGCAGCTCTATCCACCATCTGCCCCATCATTGTTGACATTGTGAACTTGTCCTTGTCTTCTGGCACAGTCCCACCCTGCCTCAAAACTGCCTCAGTCTCTCCAATCTTGAAGAAGCCTGGCTTGGACCCGGAGGACCTCAACAACCACCGGCCGATCTCAAACCTCCCATTCGTGAGCAAGATCTTGGAAAGAGCAGTTGCCGCACAACTGCAACACCACATGTCACTGCATGAGCTCTACGAACCCCTCCAGTCTGGCTTCAGACCATATCACAGTACTGAGACTGCCCTCATCAAAATCACAAACGACCTCCTCATCGCATCGGATTCTGGCCTCATCAGCATTATCATCCTCCTGGACCTCTCAGCAGCCTTCGATACCATATCCCATTCCATCCTCCTCAGCCGCCTGTCTGACTACCTTGGCCTCAGTGACACAGCTCTTGCCTGGTTTGTGTCCTACCTGTCTAACAGGAAAAACTTTGTCACCATCAGTGACTGCAGCTCCCCTCCCGCCCCAGTCAACCAAGGTGTACCTTAAGGCTCTGTGCTTGGACCCCTCCTATTCAATATCTACATGCTCCCACTTGGTCAAATCATCCGCCAACATGGTCTCAGCTTTCACTCTTATGCTGATGACACACAGCTCTATCTCTCCACCAAACCGTCCACTCAGCTCCCCCCTCAATCCCTTGTCAACTGCCTACAGGACATAAAAAACTGGATGTCATCAAACCTGCTCAAAATCAACAGCAATAAAACAGAGCTCATGATTGTGGCTCCCAAGACGCAGCTCCAGAAGGTTGGAGACCTGCTTCTCTCCATTGACGGCTGCTCCATCTCCCTGAAGTCCGCAACCTGGGAGTCATCCTGGACACCACCCTCTCTTTCCAGGTGCACTTCAAGTCTGTCACCAAATCCGCCTTCTACCACCTGAAAAACATTGCCAGAATCCGGCCTTCACTCTCTGACTCTGTGGCAGAAACCCTTGTTAACGCCTTCATTACATCCCGTCTGGACTATTGCAATGGAGTCCTGTCCGGGGTTCCCAGCAAAACCCTGGATAGGCTCCAATACGTCCAGAACTCTGCCGCCAGGCTTCTCACCCACACCAAGCCATGGCACCATATCACCCCCACCCTCATCCACCTACATTGGCTGCCGGTCAAATCCCGGATTCAATACAAAACACTCATCCTCACGTACAAGTCCCTCCATACCCTAGCCCCCCAGTACTTATCGGACCTCCTCCATCCCTACACCCCTTCTCGGAGTCTGCGGTCCTCAGACACGGGCCTGCTCTCCATCCCCCGCTCTCGCCTCCGAACTGTTGGTGACAGGGCATTCAGTGTTGCGGCCTCCACCCTCTGGAATGCACTTCCTGCCGAGATCCGTAATGCTGCCTCCCTGGACATCTTCAAATCATCACTAAAAACACACCTGTTCACCCTGGCCTTCGGGCCCTAGCCCTTTTCTGGTCCCCCGGCTTCCTTTATTTATTTTCTTTGGTTTGCCCGTTGATTGTCTGTTTGTTTTGTTTGTCCACCATGTACAGCGACCTTGGGTCCCTTGAAAGGCGCTATATAAATATCATTTATTATTATTATTATTATTATTATTATTACAGGGGAGGGGGAACCCCAATAAGCAGAGTAGGGCCTCTTTAAGAATACATGTGGAATGTATGAGACACCACAACGTAACTAAAAGCCAGACATTATAAATGGGTCTTTCATTAATCACAGAGCGTGTAACCTATTAATCAGAAAAGGTCAACGGTCATGCATTGAATTTGTTCTTCCTGTTTACCTCTTTACTGTGAGCGGATATTATAAAACACGTTAGTGGCTCTCTGTGCTGGAGTCTTTCTATCTGGATAATCACAAAGGATAACATCCAATGATCCGCGAGCTAATGCGAGGAGACTGCCAACCTCACCTCTGGGAAATCAAGCAGCAGCGTGGAGACACACTAACTTCCTATCCGTCACAGAGAACAGCATGAAACCAAAAAAAAAAAAAAACTCTGGCGCCGGCTGAAATCTGCTGCCGTTGCCATGGTTATTATCATGGACATGTATCATAAGTCAATATATATAGGTTTATCTTTTCAAACAGTTTAAATTCACGCCTATTCACTAAATGTTCTCAGACAGAATTTACCTTTGTCAGGAAATTATCATATGATCTTAGGTTTGTGATTACCATGTTTGCAAGTTTCGCCCGTCTTGCCAACATTTCAATAGCCTGTAATTCTCTCTGAGACCTCCCCCCTCTTTTCCCTGTTTAAAGTGCTTGTTTTTCTGTTGTAACATCATCATCATCATCATCATCATCATCATCAGCTTTATTTAAAGAGACTCTTGGTCCATTATTAAAAAACATACAACCCTCAAATATAAATGAAAAAGGCAGTGATACCAATGTTTCCACAGAGGTGGTATCGTTCAGCACTGAGACACGGATTTGAGAGCAGCATAATGACAGTTATGAGAAACATTCAATCGGCAGATGAATTTGTACAGATGTCTCAAGAGAGCATGGAAGGTGTTGACTCGTGCATTACAGAACCGTGTCAGATTCGTTGTACATCAGTGTTGCAGGTTATCTGACCTTCCAGCTGGGAATAGATTGATTCTGTTAAATGCTATAACTCTTTGTTAAATGACACAACTTTGGTTTAAACTTGTTTTTGTTCTTTTCTGACCAGAAGGAGATTAAGTGTGAATTTCCACCACAGTTATAATGTAGCTTTGTGCAAGGAGGTGTGTGTGTGTGTGTGTGTGTGTGTGTGTGTGTGTGTGTGTGTGTGTGTGTGTGTGTGTGTGTGTGTGTGTGTGTGTGTGTGTGTGTGTGTGTGTGTGTGTGTGTGTGTGTGTGTGTGTGTGTGTGTGTGTGTGTGTGTGTGTGTGTGTGTGTGTGTGTGTGTGTGTGTGCAATAACACATTAATCACTCTGCAGTTGACCTTCCTGGCACGGTTTAACCCACACAAGCAGGAGGAAGGAGAGCTGACAAACAGATATGTTATAGGATAATATCTCAGTGCATGATCCTCAGAGGATGGACCGGTTAGCTCCCTGATGTTCCTCATTCCTCTTCAGTCTTCCAGCTTTATAATCCTGAACGTCACCAAGCACTCCGGTCCCAGCTGTGTGCGTCACTCTTTAGTGTCCCCTGGTCTCCCAGCTGTGTGCGTCACTCTTTAGCGTCCCCTGGTCTCCCAGCTGTGTTCGTCACTCTTTAGCGTCCCCTGGTCTCCCAGCTGTGTGCGTCACTCTTTAGTGTCCCCTGGTCTCCCAGCTGTGTGCGTCACTCTTTAGTGTCCCCTGGTCTACCAGCTGTGTTCGTCACTCTTTAGCGTCCCCTGGTCTCCCAGCTGTGTGCGTCACTCTTTAGTGTCCCCTGGTCTCCCAGCTGTGTGCGTCACTCTTTAGTGTCCCCTGGTCTACCAGCTGTGTGCATCACTCTTTAGCGTCCCCTGGTCTCCGAGCTGTGTGCGTCACTCTTTAGTGTCCCCTGGTCTCCCAGCTGTGTGCGTCACTCTTTAGTGTCCCCTGGTCTCCCAGCTGTGTGCATCACTCTTTAGTGTCCCCTGGTCTCCCAGCTGTGTGCGTCACTCTTTAATGTCCCCTGGTCTCCCAGCGGTGTGTGTCACTCTTTAGCGTCCCCTGGTCTCCGAGCTGTGTGCGTCACTCTTTAATGTCCCCTGGTCTCCCAGCTGTGTGCGTCACTCTTTAGTGTCCCCTGGTCTCCCAGCTGTGTGCGTCACTCTTTAGTGTCCCCTGACCC
Organism: Pogonophryne albipinna; assembly: GCA_028583405.1. NCBI lineage: Eukaryota > Metazoa > Chordata > Actinopteri > Perciformes > Artedidraconidae > Pogonophryne > Pogonophryne albipinna. Next base: position 295,358 of record JAPTMU010000256.1, read on the forward strand.
CTGGTCTCCAGATGTGTGCGTCACTCTTTAGTGTCCCCTGGTCTCCAGCTGTGTGCGTCACTCTTTAGTGTCCCCTGGTCTCCCAGCTGTGTGCGTCACTCTTTACCGTCCCCTGGTCTCCCAGCTGTGTGCGTCACTCTTTAGCGTCCCCTGGTCTCCCAGCTGTGTGCGTCACTCTTTACCGTCCCCTGGTCTCCCAGCTGTGTGCGTCACTCTTTAGCGTCCCCTGGTCTCCCAGCTGTGTGCGTCACTCTTTAGTGTCCCCTGGTCTCCAGCTGTGTGCGTCACTCTTTAGCGTCCCCTGGTCTCCCAGCTGTGTGCGTCACTCTTTAGCGTCCTCTGGTCTCCCAGCTGTGTGCGTCACTCTTTAGTGTCCCCTGGTCTCCCAGCTGTGTGCGTCACTCTTTACCGTCCCCTGGTCTCCCAGCTGTGTGCGTCACTCTTTAGTGTCCCCTGTTCTCCTAGCTGTGTGCGTCACTCTTTAGCGTCCCCTGGTCTCCCAGCTGTGTGAGTCACTCTTTAGCGTCCCCTGGTCTCCCAGCTGTGTGCGTCACTCTTTACCGTCCCCTGGTCTCCCAGCTGTGTGCGTTACTCTTTAGCGTCCCCTGGTCTCCCAGCTGTGTGCTTCACTCTTTAGCGTCCCCTGGTCTCCCAGCTGTGTGCGTCACTCTTTAGTGTCCCCTGGTCTCCAGCTGTGTGCGTCACTCTTTAGTGTCCCCTGGTCTCCCAGCTGTGTGCGTCACTCTTTACCGTCCCCTGGTCTCCCAGCTGTGTGTGTCACTCTTTAGCGTCCACTGGTCTCCCAGCTGTGTGCGTCACTCTTTAGTGTCCCCTGGTCTCCAGCTGTGTGCGTCACTCTTTAGTGTCCCCTGGTCTCCCAGCTGTGTGCGTCACTCTTTACCGTCCCCTGGTCTCCCAGCTGTGTGCGTCACTCTTTAGCGTCCCCTGGTCTCCCAGCTGTGTGCGTCACTCTTTAGCGTCCCCTGGTCTCCCAGCTGTGTGCGTCACTCTTTAGTGTCCCCTGGTCTCCAGCTGTGTGCGTCACTCTTCAGTGTCCCCTGGTCTCCCAGCTGTGTGCGTCACTCTTTACCGTCCCCTGGTCTCCCAGCTGTGTGCGTCACTCTTTAGCGTCCCCTGGTCTCCCAGCTGTGTGCGTCACTCTTTAGTGTCCCCTGGTCTCCAGCTGTGTGCGTCACTCTTTAGTGTCCCCTGGTCTCCCAGCTGTGTGCGTCACTCTTTACCGTCCCCTGGTCTCCCAGCTGTGTGCGTCACTCTTTAGCGTCCCCTGGTCTCCCAGCTGTGTGCGTCACTCTTTACCGTCCCCTGGTCTCCCAGCTGTGTGCGTCACTCTTTAGTGTCCCCTGGTCTCCCAGCTGTGTGCATCACTCTTTAGTGTCCCCTGGTCTCCCAGCTGTGTGCGTCACTCTTTAATGTCCCCTGGTCTCCCAGCGGTGTGTGTCACTCTTTAGCGTCCCCTGGTCTCCGAGCTGTGTGCGTCACTCTTTAATGTCCCCTGGTCTCCCAGCTGTGTGCGTCACTCTTTAGTGTCCCCTGGTCTCCCAGCTGTGTGCGTCACTCTTTAGTGTCCCCTGACCCCTGGTCTCCAGATGTGTGCGTCACTCTTTAGTGTCCCCTGGTCTCCAGCTGTGTGCGTCACTCTTTAGTGTCCCCTGGTCTCCCAGCTGTGTGCGTCACTCTTTACCGTCCCCTGGTCTCCCAGCTGTGTGCGTCACTCTTTAGCGTCCCCTGGTCTCCCAGCTGTGTGCGTCACTCTTTAGTGTCCCCTGGTCTCCAGCTGTGTGCGTCACTCTTTAGCGTCCCCTGGTCTCCCAGCTGTGTGCGTCACTCTTTAGCGTCCTCTGGTCTCCCAGCTGTGTGCGTCACTCTTTAGTGTCCCCTGGTCTCCCAGCTGTGTGCGTCACTCTTTACCGTCCCCTGGTCTCCCAGCTGTGTGCGTCACTCTTTAGTGTCCCCTGTTCTCCTAGCTGTGTGCGTCACTCTTTAGCGTCCCCTGGTCTCCCAGCTGTGTGAGTCACTCTTTAGTGTCCCCTGGTCTCCCAGCTGTGTGCGTCACTCTTTACCGTCCCCTGGTCTCCCAGCTGTGTGCGTCACTCTTTAGCGTCCCCTGGTCTCCCAGCTGTGTGCGTCACTCTTTAGCGTCCCCTGGTCTCCCAGCTGTGTGCGTCACTCTTTAGTGTCCCCTGGTCTCCAGCTGTGTGCGTCACTCTTTAGTGTCCCCTGGTCTCCCAGCTGTGTGCGTCACTCTTTACCGTCCCCTGGTCTCCCAGCTGTGTGTGTCACTCTTTAGCGTCCCCTGGTCTCCCAGCTGTGTGCGTCACTCTTTAGTGTCCCCTGGTCTCCAGCTGTGTGCGTCACTCTTTAGTGTCCCCTGGTCTCCCAGCTGTGTGCGTCACTCTTTACCGTCCCCTGGTCTCCCAGCTGTGTGCGTCACTCTTTAGCGTCCCCTGGTCTCCCAGCTGTGTGTGTCACTCTTTAGCGTCCCCTGGTCTCCCAGCTGTGTGCGTCACTCTTTAGTGTCCCCTGGTCTCCAGCTGTGTGCGTCACTCTTCAGTGTCCCCTGGTCTCCCAGCTGTGTGCGTCACTCTTTACCGTCCCCTGGTCTCCCAGCTGTGTGCGTCACTCTTTAGCGTCCCCTGGTCTCCCAGCTGTGTGCGTCACTCTTTAGTGTCCCCTGGTCTCCAGCTGTGTGCGTCACTCTTTAGTGTCCCCTGGTCTCCCAGCTGTGTGCGTCACTCTTTACCGTCCCCTGGTCTCCCAGCTGTGTGCGTCACTCTTTAGCGTCCCCTGGTCTCCCAGCTGTGTGCGTCACTCTTTACCGTCCCCTGGTCTCCAGCTGTGTGCGTCACTCTTTAGTGTCCCCTGGTCTCCCAGCTGTGTGCGTCACTCTTTACCGTCCCCTGGTCTCCCAGCTGTGTGTGTCACTCTTTAGCGTCCCCTGGTCTCCCAGCTGTGTGCGTCACTCTTTAGTGTCCCCTGGTCTCCAGCTGTGTGCGTCACTCTTTAGTGTCCCCTGGTCTACCAGCTGTGTGCGTCACTCTTTACCGTCCCCTGGTCTCCCAGCTGAATGTATGCAAACATGTATGGCATATAGCTGTCTAACAGAAGTTAAATCCATTCCTCACGTATTCTGACAATGTACTGAACCCCAAATAAAAGAACCCAATAAAAAGAGTTGTTAAATAATAGTGAAGTCACGTTGTAATAACAATAACTCATCTCTCTCGGTTCTTTTTCTGCTTTGCAAAAAGCCACTGTGTCAAGTGTCCTATTGGAGTTGCCGTATGTCAGTGGTTCTCCACCTGTGGTACGCGTACCACCTGTGGTACGCGTACCACTGGTGGTACGCCAGCTCCCGCTAGTGGTACGCGGAGGGATCTGAAATATAACAAATTTATATATTTTTTAATTCTTTTTTTTTTACATTTTATTTAACCAGATGAAAACATTGAGACAACATCTCATTTACAATGCTGACCTGGCCAAGAAGGCAGCAACGATTCTTACACGTAACACAGACGTAAAAAATACAGAGAACACAACTAAGTAAACAAAAGACAAAAAGCAGTCTCTACATTGAGCACATTAGGACAGTAAGAAAGGTACTACTTATTACTGCAAGAGCAGCTGGTGGTAAGGACCTCAGACAACTTCAATTTAAAACAGACTATAGGGACAAGTGCCATCAGTTTGAGGCTTGATTCAATAACATTAACTAAAAAATAAATCATACTATCAAAATACTACAACGAACGAAAATAAGCTTGAGATAATTGAAACTGTGGTTTAAATAAGTTCTAATTGGCTATTGTTATTTTTAGATTTAGAAACGAAAACCTTTGTTCTTTTTATTTCTGGCGTTGCTCATGACGACCTTACTACCCACGAACGTTGCAAGCAAGCTAAAGAAAGAAGAAAGCTGAATGATGTTAAAAACGTGGCTCAAAACGGGAGGTATTCGGAAGAGAGGTACTGAGGAGAATATTACCAGCGAAAGTGAACAAGTGAATGAGGAGGAGGACAGTCATCAACCGAGCACAAGCGCAGGCTCCGCCAGCAACACAAAAGTGATATGCACAGCCGCTGTGATGGAGGAGAGAAGTGACTCAGGAAGAAGGCATTTGCTCAAAGGATGGAGAGAAGGCTGTGACCGAGGTCAAAAGCTGAAAAAGCACACTCCTTAATTGTTATCTTTTCTTTTTCACTTTGCCACCACAGAAATGGCAATAGCGAACATCAGCAGACTGAAGATGAGCTATTAGCCCTCAGGCTCATCTGCTCCTGGAGGCTTCATTATAATCGTGGAACTGAATTCCCAAGAGGACATTTTCTGTTGCGATGTAGGTTCTTGCCTACATTCACACTTTGCTATAGGTCCAGGAAATGACGTGTAAAGTTGACATTTGTTGTGTGAGAATAAGTTATTATTGTGTTCTTTATATTCTCACTTGGTGTGTGAGTGATGAGAGAGAGAGAAAGAGATAGAGAGAGAGAGAGACACTCTTTAGTGTCCCCTGGTCTCCCAGCTGTGTGTGTCACTCTTTAGTGTCCCCTGGTCTCCCAGCTGTGTGTGTCACTCTTTAGTGTCCCCTGGTCTCCCAGCTGTGTGAGTCACTCTTTAGTGTCCCCTGGTCTCCCAGCTGTGTGAGTCACTCTTTAGTGTCCCCTGGTCTCCCAGCTGTGTGCGTCACTCTTTAGTGTCCCCTGGTCTCCCAGCTGTGTGCGTCACTCTTTAGTGTTCCCTGGTATCCCAGCGGTGTGCGTCACTCTTTAGTGTCCCCTGTTCTCCCAGCGGTGTGCGTCACTCTTTAGTGTCCCCTGGTCTCCCAGCTGTGTGCGTCACTCTTTAGTGTCCCCTGGTCTCCCAGCTGTGTGCGTCACTCTTTAGTGTCCCCTGGTCTCCCAGCTGTGTGCGTCACTCTTTAGTGTCCCCTGGTCTCCCAGCTGTGTGAGTCACTCTTTAGTGTCCCCTGGTCTCCCAGCTGTGTGCGTCACTCTTTAGTGTCCCCTGGTCTCCCAGCTGTGTGCGTCACTCTTTAGTGTCCCCTGGTCTACCAGCTGTGTGCGTCACTCTTTAGCGTCCCCTGGTCTCCCAGCTGTGTTCGTCACTCTTTAGCGTCCCCTGGTCTCCCAGCTGTGTGCGTCACTCTTTAGTGTCCCCTGGTCTCCCAGCTGTGTGCGTCACTCTTTAGTGTCCCCTGGTCTACCAGCTGTGTTCGTCACTCTTTAGCGTCCCCTGGTCTCCCAGCTGTGTGCGTCACTCTTTAGTGTCCCCTGGTCTCCCAGCTGTGTGCGTCACTCTTTAGTGTCCCCTGGTCTACCAGCTGTGTGCATCACTCTTTAGCGTCCCCTGGTCTCCGAGCTGTGTGCGTCACTCTTTAGTGTCCCCTGGTCTCCCAGCTGTGTGCGTCACTCTTTAGTGTCCCCTGGTCTCCCAGCTGTGTGCATCACTCTTTAGTGTCCCCTGGTCTCCCAGCTGTGTGCGTCACTCTTTAATGTCCCCTGGTCTCCCAGCGGTGTGTGTCACTCTTTAGCGTCCCCTGGTCTCCGAGCTGTGTGCGTCACTCTTTAATGTCCCCTGGTCTCCCAGCTGTGTGCGTCACTCTTTAGTGTCCCCTGGTCTCCCAGCTGTGTGCGTCACTCTTTAGTGTCCCCTGACCCCTGGTCTCCAGATGTGTGCGTCACTCTTTAGTGTCCCCTGGTCTCCAGCTGTGTGCGTCACTCTTTAGTGTCCCCTGGTCTACCAGCTGTGTGCGTCACTCTTTACCGTCCCCTGGTCTCCCAGCTGTGTGCGTCACTCTTTAGCGTCCCCTGGTCTCCCAGCTGTGTGCGTCACTCTTTACCGTCCCCTGGTCTCACAGCTGTGTGCGTCACTCTTTAGCGTCCCCTGGTCTCCCAGCTGTGTGCGTCACTCTTTAGTGTCCCCTGGTCTCCAGCTGTGTGCGTCACTCTTTAGCGTCCCCTGGTCTCCCAGCTGTGTGCGTCACTCTTTAGCGTCCTCTGGTCTCCCAGCTGTGTGCGTCACTCTTTAGTGTCCCCTGGTCTCCCAGCTGTGTGCGTCACTCTTTACCGTCCCCTGGTCTCCCAGCTGTGTGCGTCACTCTTTAGTGTCCCCTGTTCTCCTAGCTGTGTGCGTCACTCTTTAGCGTCCCCTGGTCTCCCAGCTGTGTGAGTCACTCTTTAGTGTCCCCTGGTCTCCCAGCTGTGTGCGTCACTCTTTACCGTCCCCTGGTCTCCCAGCTGTGTGCGTTACTCTTTAGCGTCCCCTGGTCTCCCAGCTGTGTGCTTCACTCTTTAGCGTCCCCTGGTCTCCCAGCTGTGTGCGTCACTCTTTAGTGTCCCCTGGTCTCCAGCTGTGTGCGTCACTCTTTAGTGTCCCCTGGTCTCCCAGCTGTGTGCGTCACTCTTTACCGTCCCCTGGTCTCCCAGCTGTGTGTGTCACTCTTTAGCGTCCACTGGTCTCCCAGCTGTGTGCGTCACTCTTTAGTGTCCCCTGGTCTCCAGCTGTGTGCGTCACTCTTTAGTGTCCCCTGGTCTCCCAGCTGTGTGCGTCACTCTTTACCGTCCCCTGGTCTCCCAGCTGTGTGCGTCACTCTTTAGCGTCCCCTGGTCTCCCAGCTGTGTGCGTCACTCTTTAGCGTCCCCTGGTCTCCCAGCTGTGTGCGTCACTCTTTAGTGTCCCCTGGTCTCCAGCTGTGTGCGTCACTCTTCAGTGTCCCCTGGTCTCCCAGCTGTGTGCGTCACTCTTTACCGTCCCCTGGTCTCCCAGCTGTGTGCGTCACTCTTTAGCGTCCCCTGGTCTCCCAGCTGTGTGCGTCACTCTTTAGTGTCCCCTGGTCTCCAGCTGTGTGCGTCACTCTTTAGTGTCCCCTGGTCTCCCAGCTGTGTGCGTCACTCTTTACCGTCCCCTGGTCTCCCAGCTGTGTGCGTCACTCTTTAGCGTCCCCTGGTCTCCCAGCTGTGTGCGTCACTCTTTACCGTCCCCTGGTCTCCCAGCTGTGTGCGTCACTCTTTAGTGTCCCCTGGTCTCCCAGCTGTGTGCATCACTCTTTAGTGTCCCCTGGTCTCCCAGCTGTGTGCGTCACTCTTTAATGTCCCCTGGTCTCCCAGCGGTGTGTGTCACTCTTTAGCGTCCCCTGGTCTCCGAGCTGTGTGCGTCACTCTTTAATGTCCCCTGGTCTCCCAGCTGTGTGCGTCACTCTTTAGTGTCCCCTGGTCTCCCAGCTGTGTGCGTCACTCTTTAGTGTCCCCTGACCCCTGGTCTCCAGATGTGTGCGTCACTCTTTAGTGTCCCCTGGTCTCCAGCTGTGTGCGTCACTCTTTAGTGTCCCCTGGTCTCCCAGCTGTGTGCGTCACTCTTTACCGTCCCCTGGTCTCCCAGCTGTGTGCGTCACTCTTTAGCGTCCCCTGGTCTCCCAGCTGTGTGCGTCACTCTTTAGTGTCCCCTGGTCTCCAGCTGTGTGCGTCACTCTTTAGCGTCCCCTGGTCTCCCAGCTGTGTGCGTCACTCTTTAGCGTCCTCTGGTCTCCCAGCTGTGTGCGTCACTCTTTAGTGTCCCCTGGTCTCCCAGCTGTGTGCGTCACTCTTTACCGTCCCCTGGTCTCCCAGCTGTGTGCGTCACTCTTTAGTGTCCCCCTGTTCTCCTAGCTGTGTGCGTCACTCTTTAGCGTCCCCTGGTCTCCCAGCTGTGTGAGTCACTCTTTAGTGTCCCCTGGTCTCCCAGCTGTGTGCGTCACTCTTTACCGTCCCCTGGTCTCCCAGCTGTGTGCGTCACTCTTTAGCGTCCCCTGGTCTCCCAGCTGTGTGCGTCACTCTTTAGCGTCCCCTGGTCTCCCAGCTGTGTGCGTCACTCTTTAGTGTCCCCTGGTCTCCAGCTGTGTGCGTCACTCTTTAGTGTCCCCTGGTCTCCCAGCTGTGTGCGTCACTCTTTACCGTCCCCTGGTCTCCCAGCTGTGTGTGTCACTCTTTAGCGTCCCCTGGTCTCCCAGCTGTGTGCGTCACTCTTTAGTGTCCCCTGGTCTCCAGCTGTGTGCGTCACTCTTTAGTGTCCCCTGGTCTCCCAGCTGTGTGCGTCACTCTTTACCGTCCCCTGGTCTCCCAGCTGTGTGCGTCACTCTTTAGCGTCCCCTGGTCTCCCAGCTGTGTGCGTCACTCTTTAGCGTCCCCTGGTCTCCCAGCTGTGTGCGTCACTCTTTAGTGTCCCCTGGTCTCCAGCTGTGTGCGTCACTCTTCAGTGTCCCCTGGTCTCCCAGCTGTGTGCGTCACTCTTTACCGTCCCCTGGTCTCCCAGCTGTGTGCGTCACTCTTTAGCGTCCCCTGGTCTCCCAGCTGTGTGCGTCACTCTTTAGTGTCCCCTGGTCTCCAGCTGTGTGCGTCACTCTTTAGTGTCCCCTGGTCTCCCAGCTGTGTGCGTCACTCTTTACCGTCCCCTGGTCTCCCAGCTGTGTGCGTCACTCTTTAGCGTCCCCTGGTCTCCCAGCTGTGTGCGTCACTCTTTACCGTCCCCTGGTCTCCAGCTGTGTGCGTCACTCTTTAGTGTCCCCTGGTCTCCCAGCTGTGTGCGTCACTCTTTACCGTCCCCTGGTCTCCCAGCTGAATGTATGCAAACATGTATGGCATATAGCTGTCTAACAGAAGTTAAATCCATTCCTCTCTTATTCTGACAATGTACTTAACCCCAAATAAAAGAACCCAATAAAAAGAGTTGTTAAATAATAGTGAAGTCACGTTGTAATAACAATAACTCATCTCTCTCGGTTCTTTTTCTGCTTTGCAAAAAGCCACTGTGTCAAGTGTCCTATTGGAGTTGCCGTATGTCAGTGGTTCTCCACCTGTGGTACGCGTACCACTGGTGGTACGCCAGCTCCCGCTAGTGGTACGCGGAGGGATCTGAAATATAACAAATTTATATATTTTTTAATTCTTTTTTTTTTACATTTTATTTAACCAGATGAAAACATTGAGACAACATCTCATTTACAATGCTGACCTGGCCAAGAAGGCAGCAACGATTCTTACACGTAACACAGACGTAAAAAATACAGAGAACACAACTAAGTAAACAAAAGACAAAAAGCAGTCTCTACATTGAGCACATTAGGACAGTAAGAAAGGTACTACTTATTACTGCAAGAGCAGCTGGTGGTAAGGACCTCAGACAACTTCAATTTAAAACAGACTATAGGGACAAGTGCCATCAGTTTGAGGCGTGATTCAATAACATTAACTAAAAAATAAATCATACTATCAAAATACTACAACGAACGAAAATAAGCTTGAGATAATTGAAACTGTGGTTTAAATAAGTTCTAATTGGCTATTGTTATTTTTAGATTTAGAAACGAAAACCTTTGTTCTTTTTATTTCTGGCGTTACTCATGACGACCTTACTACCCACGAACGTTGCAAGCAAGCTAAAGAAAGAAGAAAGCTGAATGATGTTAAAAACGTGGCTCAAAACGGGAGGTATTCGGAAGAGAGGTACTGAGGAGAATATTACCAGCGAAAGTGAACAAGTGAATGAGGAGGAGGACAGTCATCAACCGAGCACAAGCGCAGGCTCCGCCAGCAACACAAAAGTGATATGCACAGCCGCTGTGATGGAGGAGAGAAGTGACTCAGGAAGAAGGCATTTGCTCAAAGGATGGAGAGAAGGCTGTGACCGAGGTCAAAAGCTGAAAAAGCACACTCCTTAATTGTTATCTTTTCTTTTTCACTTTGCCACCACAGAAATGGCAATAGCGAACATCAGCAGCCTGAAGATGAGCTATTAGCCCTCAGGCTCATCTGCTCCTGGAGGCTTCATTATAATCGTGGAACTGAATTCCCAAGAGGACATTTTCTGTTGCGATGTAGGTTCTTGCCTACATTCACACTTTGCTATAGGTCCAGGAAATGACGTGTAAAGTTGACATTTGTTGTGTGAGAATAAGTTATTATTGTGTTCTTTATATTCTCACTTGGTGTGTGAGTGATGAGAGAGAGAGATAGAGAGAGAGAGAGAGACACTCTTTAGTGTCCCCTGGTCTCCCAGCTGTGTGTGTCACTCTTTAGTGTCCCCTGGTCTCCCAGCTGTGTGTGTCACTCTTTAGTGTCCCCTGGTCTCCCAGCTGTGTGAGTCACTCTTTAGTGTCCCCTGGTCTCCCAGCTGTGTGAGTCACTCTTTAGTGTCCCCTGGTCTCCCAGCTGTGTGCGTCACTCTTTAGTGTCCCCTGGCCTCCCAGCTGTGTGCGTCACTCTTTAGTGTCCCCTGGTCTCCCAGCTGTGTGCGTCACTCTTTAGTGTCCCCTGGTCTCCCAGCTGTGTGTGTCACTTTTTAGCGTCCCCTGGTCTTCCAGCTGTGTGCGTCACTCTTTAGTGTTCCCTGGTATCCCAGCGGTGTGCGTCACTCTTTAGTGTCCCCTGGTCTCCCAGCTGTTGTCGGCCACCATGGTTTTTCATTGAAATCTAAATCCAGTGAGGTAATGTGAGCAAATGGTTCATGGTGATTGAACAGGAAACGGAGAGAGACAGGAAGTGTCAGATTTGCAGCGTCTCCAACATCTCATCGATTTTCCGACGCCTGCGTGGCAGCTCCAGAAAGACGGAGAGGAATCTGTGTTCCTCATTATCTACTGCCCCTCTTGCCCCATCACATCCATTACAGAAAGACCCTCTCAGGAACATGTCACGATTCCAGGGTAATAAATACGTTCTTGCTGCGTGTGTTTTGTACGAACACACATGACGACCAAATGATCATAATTATCATGATGTGGAAATGATACTTCTGTATGAGGCTGAGATGTAAATGCTTGGTCTCTGAGTGGGCTGGAGGAAGTCGATCATTAACGCACGTTTCAAAAGAAATAACAAAATGACTCAGAATCTGCTTGAACTGTAATCAGGACTGAAGGGGAACCGAGGTTCAAATGTTTAGGCTGTTTCTCTATATCTAAAAAGAATGAAAACAGTGAGACACATCTTAAGGTGCACTCGTAAAAAAGTGCATTCACTTGTACATAAAACACGAGTTTGTATTCAGAGCAAAAAGCCAAATAACGTAAATAAAAAAAAAATCTGATCCGGTATCACTGGACCAACCGTTATGTTTGAATATTAAATGTATGAATATTGGATTGTAATGGTCTCCCACTCCTCTAATGCCACGGAAGGAGCCGTCTGTAGAGTAAAGATCTTCAAAAGCAGTTTTTAAATTAAAATATATCATCATTAACCTATTTGAATGATTACAGAGGGCTGAGGAACTGAGCGGCTGAGACCCTAAAGTCTTTTTTAACGAGGCTGCAGACTTTAATTGCGGGCTGATTGTGTATCGCCTGTTTCTGTCCGCTGTGAAGACGTCTTTATTTTTAGTTTGTTAGCGACAAGAGGCTGAGTCACTGTTCAGTGTGAGGGGAGACTTCAGCCCGGATAATGAGCCTCCTCCACAGAACAGAGCCGAACAAACAGGGTTAGAGTTTATTTCTGGATAACTTGTTAAGTAGATAGCTAACGTTAGCTAGATAGAAAGCTAACATTAGCTAGATAGAAAGCTAACGTTAGCTAGATAGAAAGCTAACGTTCGCTAGATAGAAAGCTAACGTTAGCTAGATAGAAACGTTAGCTAGATAGAAAGCTAACGTTAGCTAGCACACTTACAGGTTGATTTAAGGGAACCCCTGGTTAACTTGTTTGTAACATTTCTTTTTTTGTATTAAAATATTTTATTGAGCGTTAACACAGTTTCTTTATTGCTTTTAATCAATGTTTGTAGTTTTTTGGGGACGTTAAGAGGTTTTACTTTCCCAGTGGAAACATTCTCAACATTTGGATCTTAAGTCATCAGAGAAACGAGCTTAGCAAACGTTAGCCTTTAGCTCGTAGCACTGTGTCTCAATTTGTTTTTTGCTGTTTTGAGTACATAAGGGCTCTCCAGTGCCGAGTATGGAGAAATGCACAATAAGTACCAGATGGTGCAAACATAAACGGTCCAAAATTAAGAGTCAACATATTAAATATATAAGTATATTAAGTACAACATATACAATTACAGAATAAGAAAGGGACCGAAACACAATGCTCACTTTCAGTTTTCTATTTTAAACACCCCGCCTCGACCTCAGGTAAGAAACACAACAACAACAAACTAATTATAATAATAATAATAATAATAATAAGGGAACACTAATAATATGAACCAAAAGGACTCAGTCATCTGATAACTTGTTTGGAACATTTCAACTCTTCTGACAGAGAGAGTAAATGTAAATTACAGCTAATCTGAAGCTCCAGACAGTGTGGAATCTTCCTATAGCAAGCGAAGCATAGCACGAGATGAATTAGACATATTTTACACACTCAAAGCAACATATGCGCTCTAAATACACACAGCTGTCTGCATTGCATCTCATAGATGTTCACAACCTGAAGTGTGCTTTCCTCGTGGAAACAGTTGTCGCCCTAAAGGCTCGTTAAGACGACAGTATTTCAGCTCATCATTACAGTCATTCCACAGATCAACACCTTCTCAACAAAAGGTGTTGATCTGTGGAATGACTGTAATGATGAGCTCAAATACTGTGAAACTTTGTTTTGATCCCAAATTGGGAAATGTTTTCATACCAGCAGCAAAACAATGATGTATTACATAATTAGAAATAAAAAAGGAGTGGAAAATAGACAATATTAACAACTCAAAACAGATAGAACATTTTAAAGTTTAGTGTGAAGAAAAAATATGCCGGTGCCAAAGACCCCATTCAATGTTATCTATCTTTAATGGACAATACAGTCATCTGAAATAAAATGGATGTAATTGGGACCAACAGATCTCAGATGAATCTCCACCAGATGAAGCTTCCCCTGATCGCCGTGTTCAGACTCTTCGGGATGTGGTCAGTGTTTAATCAGGTTATTTTTAGCAAGCATTGATCCGTCCTGAAACTCACACCGTTACCTGCAGTCTGCTGTAAATCAGGACGCTTCCTGTCACCAGAGGTGGGAGTACAAATACTTTGTTACTGTAATTAAGTACATGTTTCTGGTATCAGTACTTTACTCCACTACTTATTTTTCTGACCATTTTTTACTTTCTATACCTGTATTTTCTACTTCTTACATGTTGAACCCAAATACCTGTACTTTCTACTTCTTACATGTTGAACCCAAATACCTGTACTTTCCACTTCTTACATGTTGAACCCAAATACCTGTACTTTCTACTTCTTACATGTTGAACCCAAATACCTGTACTTTCCACTTCTTACATGTTGAACTCAAATACCTGTACTTTCTACTTCTTACATGTTGAACCCAAATACCTGTACTTTCCACTTCTTACATGTTGAACCCAAATACCTGTACTTTCTACTTCTTACATGTTGAACCCAAATACCTGTACTTTCTACTTCTTACATGTTGAACCCAAATACCTGTACTTTCTACTTCTTACATGTTGAACCCAAATACCTGTACTTTCTACTTCTTACATGTTGAACACAAATACCTGTACTTTCTACTTCTTACATGTTGAACCCAAATACCTGTACTTTCTACTTCTTACATGTTGAACCCAAATACCTGTACTTTCTACTTCTCACATGTTGAACCCAAATACCTGTACTTTCTACTTCTTACATGTTGAACTCAAATACCTGTACTTTCTACTTCTCACATGTTGAACACAAATACCTGTACTTTCTACTTCTTACATGTTGAACCCAAATACCTGTACTTTCTACTTCTCACATGTTGAACCCAAATACCTGTACTTTCTACTTCTTACATGTTGAACTCAAATACCTGTACTTTCTACTTCTCACATGTTGAACCCAAATACCTGTACTTTCTACTTCTCACATGTTGAACCCAAATACCTGTACTTTCTACTTCTTACATGTTGAACTCAAATACCTGTACTTTCTACTTCTCACATGTTGAACCCAAATACCTGTACTTTCTACTTCTTACATGTTGAACTCAAATACCTGTACTTTCTACTTCTCACATGTTGAACCCAAATACCTGTACTTTCTACTTCTCACATGTTGAACCCAAATACCTGTACTTTCTACTTCTTACATGTTGAACTCAAATACCTGTACTTTCTACTTCTCACATGTTGAACCCAAATACCTGTACTTTCTACTTCTCACATGTTGAACCCAAATACCTGTACTTTCTACTTCTCACATGTTGAACACAAATACCTGTACTTTCTACTTCTTACATGTTGAACTCAAATACCTGTACTTTCTACTTCTCACATGTTGAACCCAAATACCTGTACTTTCTACTTCTTACATGTTGAACTCAAGTACCTGTACTTTCTACTTCTTACATGTTGAACCCAAATACCTGTACTTTCTACTTCTTACATGTTGAACTCAAATACCTGTACTTTCTACTTCTTACATGTTGAACTCAAATACCTGTACTTTCTACTTCTTACATGTTGAACCCAAATACCTGTACTTTCTACTTCTTACATGTTGAACACAAATACCTGTACTTTCTACTTCTTACATGTTGAACCCAAATACCTGTACTTCTACTTCTCACATGTTGAACCCAAATACCTGTACTTTCTACTTCTCACATGTTGAACCCAAATACCTGTACTTTCTACTTCTCACATGTTGAACTCAAATACCTGTACTTTCTACTTCTTACATGTTGAACCCAAATACCTGTACTTTCTACTTCTTACATGTTGAACCCAAATACCTGTACTTTCTACTTCTTACATGTTGAACACAAATACCTGTACTTTCTACTTCGTACATGTTGAACCAAATACCTGTACTTTCTACTTCTCACATGTTGAACACAAATACCTGTACTTTCTACTTCTCACATGTTGAACACAAATACCTGTACTTTCTACTTCTTACATGTTGAACACAAATACCTGTACTTTCTACTTCTTACATGTTGAACACAAATACCTGTACTTTCTACTTCTCACATGTTGAACTCAAATACCTGTACTTTCTACTTCTTACATGTTGAACACAAATACCTGTACTTTCTACTTCTTACATGTTGAACTCAAATACCTGTACTCTCTACTTCTTACATGTTGAACACAAATACCTGTACTTTCTACTTCTTACATGTTGAACTCAAATACCTGTACTTTCTACTTCTTACATGTTGAACTCAAATACCTGTACTTTCTACTTCTTACATGTTGAACACAAATACCTGTACTCTCTACTTCTTACATGTTGAACACAAATACCTGTACTTTCTACTTCTTACATGTTGAACTCAAATACCTGTACTTTCTACTTCTTACATGTTGAACTCAAATACCTGTACTTTCTACTTCTCACATGTTGAACACAAATACCTGTACTTTCTACTTCTCACATGTTGAACACAAATACCTGTACTTTCTACTTCTCACATGTTGAACACAAATACCTGTACTTTCTACTTCTTACATGTTGAACCCAAATACCTGTACTTTCTACTTCTCACATGTTGAACACAAATACCTGTACTTTCTACTTCTTACATGTTGAACCCAAATACCTGTACTCTCTACTTCTTACATGTTGAACACAAATACCTGTACTTTCTACTTCTCACATGTTGAACACAAATACCTGTACTTTCTACTTCTCACATGTTGAACCCAAATACCTGTACTTTCTACTTCTCACATGTTGAACACAAATACCTGTACTCTCTACTTCTTACATGTTGAACACAAATACCTGTACTTTCTACTTCTTACATGTTGAACCCAAATACCTGTACTTTCTACTTCTTACATGTTGAACACAAATACCTGTACTTTCTACTTCTTACATGTTGAACACAAATACCTGTACTTTCTACTTCTCACATGTTGAACACAAATACCTGTACTTTCTACTTCTTACATGTTGAACTCAAATACCTGTACTTTCTACTTCTTACATGTCGAACACAAATACCTGTACTTTCTACTTCTTACATGTTGAACCCAAATACCTGTACTTTCTACTTCTTACATGTTGAACACAAATACCTGTACTTTCTACTTCTTACATGTTGAACCCAAATACCTGAACTTTCTACTTCCTACATGTTGAACTCAAATACCTGTACTTTCTACTTCTTACATGTTGAACTCAAATACCTGTACTTTCTACTTCTTACATGTTGAACTCAAATACCTGTACTTTCTACTTCTCACATGTTGAACACAAATACCTGTACTTTCTACTTCTTACATGTTGAACACAAATACCTGTACTTTCTACTTCTTACATGTTGAACCCAAATACCTGTACTTTCTACTTCTCACATGTTGAACCCAAATACCTGTACTTTCTACTTCTCACATGTTGAACACAAATACCTGTACTTTCTACTTCTCACATGTTGAACCCAAATACCTGTACTTTCTACTTCTCACATGTTGAACCCAAATACCTGTACTTTCTACTTCTCACATGTTGAACCCAAATACCTGTACTTTCTACTTCTTACATGTTGAACCAAATACTGTACTTTCTACTTCTTACATGTTGAACCCAAATACCTGTACTTTCTACTTCTTACATGTTGAACTCAAATACCTGTACTTTCTACTTCTTACATGTTGAACCCAAATACCTGTACTTTCTACTTCTTACATGTTGAACTCAAATACCTGTACTTTCTACTTCTTACATGTTGAACCCAAATACCTGTACTTTCTACTTCTTACATGTGAACTCAAATACCTGTACTTTCTACTTCTTACATGTTGAACCCAAATACCTGTACTTTCTACTTCTCACATGTTGAACACAAATACCTGTACTTTCTACTTCTCACATGTTGAACACAAATACCTGTACTTTCTACTTCTTACATGTTGAACCCAAATACCTGTACTTTCTACTTCTCACATGTTGAACACAAATACCTGTACTTTCTACTTCTTACATGTTGAACTCAAATACCTGTACTCTCTACTTCTTACATGTTGAACACAAATACCTGTACTTTCTACTTCTCACATGTTGAACACAAATACCTGTACTTTCTACTTCTCACATGTTGAACCAAATACCTGACTTTCTACTTCTCACATGTTGAACCCAAATACCTGTACTTTCTACTTCTCACATGTTGAACCCAAATACCTGTACTTTCTACTTCTTACATGTTGAACCCAAATACCTGTACTTTCTACTTCTTACATGTTGAACCCAAATACCTGAACTTTCTACTTTCACATGTTGAACCCAAATACCTGTACTTTCTACTTCTCACATGTTGAACCCAAATACCTGTACTTTCTACTTCTCACATGTTGAACCCAAATACCTGTACTTTCTACTTCTCACATGTTGAACCCAAATACCTGTACTTTCTACTTCTTACATGTTGAACCCAAATACCTGTACTTTCTACTTCTTACATGTTGAACCCAAATACCTGTACTTTCTACTTCTTACATGTGAACCCAAATACCTGTACTTTCTACTTCTCACATGTTGAACCCAAATACCTGTACTTTCTACTTCTCACATGTTGAACACAAATACCTGTACTTTCTACTTCTTACATGTTGAACACAAATACTGTACTTTCTACTTCTCACATGTTGAACCCAAATACCTGTACTTTCTACTTCTCACATGTTGAACCCAAATACCTGTACTTTCTACTTCTCACATGTTGAACCCAAATACCTGTACTTTCTACTTCTTACATGTTGAACCCAAATACCTGTACTTTCTACTTCTTACATGTTGAACCCAAATACCTGTACTTTCTACTTCTTACATGTTGAACTCAAATACCTGTACTTTCTACTTCTTACATGTTGAACCCAAATACCTGTACTTTCTACTTCTTACATGTTGAACTCAAATACCTGTACTTTCTACTTCTCACATGTTGAACACAAATACCTGTACTTTCTACTTCTCACATGTTGAACACAAATACCTGTACTTTCTACTTCTTACATGTTGAACCCAAATACCTGTACTTTCTACTTCTTACATGTTGACTCAAATACCTGTACTTTCTACTTCTTACATGTTGAACCCAAATACCTGTACTTTCTACTTCTCACATGTTGAACACAAATACCTGTACTTTCTACTTCTCACATGTTGAACACAATACCTGTACTTTCTACTTCTTACATGTTGAACCCAAATACCTGTACTTTCTACTTCTCACATGTTTGAACACAAATACCTGTACTTTCTACTTCTTACATGTTGAACTCAAATACCTGTACTCTCTACTTCTTACATGTTGAACACAATACTCTGTACTTTCTACTTCTCACATGTTGAACACAAATACCTGTACTTTCTACTTCTCACATGTTGAACCCAAATACCTGTACTTTCTACTTCTCACATGTTGAACACAAATACCTGTACTCTCTACTTCTTACATGTTGAACACAAATACCTGTACTTTCTACTTCTTACATGTTGAACCCAAATACCTGTACTTTCTACTTCTTACATGTTGAACACAAATACTGTACTTTCTACTTCTTACATGTTGAACACAAATACCTGTACTTTCTACTTCTCACATGTGAACACAAATACCTGTACTTTCTACTTCTACATGTTGAACTCAAATACCTGTACTTTCTACTTCTTACATGTCGAACACAAATACCTGTACTTTCTACTTCTTACATGTTGAACCCAAATACCTGTACTTTCTACTTCTTACATGTTGAACACAAATACCTGTACTTTCTACTTCTTACATGTTGAACCCAAATACCTGAACTTTCTACTTCCTACATGTTGAACTCAAATACCTGTACTTTCTACTTCTTACATGTTGAACTCAATACCTGTCTTTCTACTTCTTACATGTTGAACTCAAATACCTGTACTTCTACTTCTCACATGTTGAACCAAATACCTGTACTTTCTACTTCTTACATGTTGAACACAAATACCTGTACTTCTACTTCTTACATGTTGAACCCAAATACCTGTACTTTCTACTTCTCACATGTGAACCCAAATACCTGTACTTTCTACTTCTCACATGTTGAACACAAATACCTGTACTTTCTACTTCTCACATGTTGAACCCAAATACCTGTACTTTCTACTTCTCACATGTTGAACCCAAATACCTGTACTTTCTACTTCTCACATGTTGAACCCAAATACCTGTACTTTCTACTTCTTACATGTTGAACCCAAATACCTGTACTTTCTACTTCTTACATGTTGAACCCAAATACCTGTACTTTCTACTTCTTACATGTTGAACTCAATACCTGTACTTCTACTTCTTACATGTTGAACCCAAATACCTGTACTTTCTACTTCTTACATGTGAACTCAAATACCTGTACTTTCTACTTCTTACATGTTGAACCCAAATACCTGTACTTTCTACTTCTTCATGTTGAACTCAAATACCTGTACTTTCTACTTCTTACATGTTGAACCCAAATACCTGTACTTTCTACTTCTCACATGTTGAACACAAATACCTGTACTTTCTACTTCTCACATGTTGAACACAAATACCTGTACTTTCTACTTCTTACATGTTGAACCCAAATACCTGTACTTTCTACTTCTCACATGTTGAACACAAATACCTGTACTTTCTACTTCTTACATGTTGAACTCAAATACCTGTACTCTCTACTTCTTACATGTTGAACACAAATACCTGTACTTTCTACTTCTCACATGTTGAACCAAATACCTGTACTTTCTACTTCTCACATGTTGAACCCAAATACCTGTACTTTCTACTTCTCACATGTTGAACCAAATACCTGTACTTTCTACTTCTCACATGTTGAACCCAAATACCTGTACTTTCTACTTCTTACATGTTGAACCCAAATACCTGTACTTTCTACTTCTTACATGTTGAACCCAAATACCTGACTTTCTACTTCTCACATGTTGAACCCAAATACCTGTACTTTCTACTTCTCACATGTTGAACCCAAATACCTGTACTTTCTACTTCTCACATGTTTGAACCCAATACCTGTACTTTCTACTTCTCACATGTTGAACCCAAATACCTGTACTTTCTACTTCTTACATGTTGAACCCAAATACCTGTACTTTCTACTTCTTACATGTTGAACCAAATACCTGTACTTTCTACTTCTTACATGTTGAAACCCAAATACCTGTACTTTCTACTTCTCACATGTTGAACCCAAATACCTGTACTTTCTACTTCTCACATGTTGAACACAAATACCTGTACTTTCTACTTCTTACATGTTGAACACAAATACCTGTACTTTCTACTTCTCACATGTTGAACCCAAATACCTGTACTTTCTACTTCTCACATGTTGAACCCAAATACCTGTACTTTCTACTTCTCACATGTTGAACCCAAATACCTGTACTTTCTACTTCTTACATGTTGAACCCAAATACCTGTACTTTCTACTTCTTACATGTTGAACCCAAATACCTGTACTTTCTACTTCTTACATGTTGAACTCAAATACCTGTACTTTCTACTTCTTACATGTTGAACCCAAATACCTGTACTTTCTACTTCTTACATGTTGAACTCAAATCCTGTACTTTCTACTTCTCACATGTTGAACACAAATACCTGTACTTTCTACTTCTCACATGTTGAACACAAATACCTGTACTTTCTACTTCTTACATGTTGAACCCAAATACCTGTACTTTCTACTTCTTACATGTTGAACTCAAATACCTGTACTTTTCTACTTCTTACATGTTGAACCCAAATACCTGTACTTCTACTTCTCACATGTTTGAACACAAATACCTGTACTTTCTACTTCTCACATGTTGAACACAAATACCTGTACTTTCTACTTCTTACATGTTGAACCACCAATACCTGTACTTTCTACTTCTCACATGTTGAACACAAATACCTGTACTTTCTACTTCTTACATGTTGAACTCAAATACCTGTACTCTCTACTTCTTACATGTTGAACACAAATACCTGTACTTTCTACTTCTCACATGTGAACACAAATACCTGTACTTTCTACTTCTCACATGTTGAACACACAATACCTGTACTTTCTACTTCTTACATGTTGAACACAAATACCTGTACTTTCTACTTCTTACATGTTGAACCCAAATACCTGTACTTTCTACTTCTCACATGTTGAACCCAAATACCTGTACTTTCTACTTCTACATGTTGAACTCAAATACCTGTACTTTTCTACTTCTTACATGTTGAACCCAAATACCTGTACTTTCTACTTCTCACATGTTGAACCCAAATACCTGTACTTTCTACTTCTTACATGTTGAACCCAAATACCTGTACTTTCTACTTCTCATGTTGAACCCCAAATACCTGTACTTTCTACTTCTTACATGTTGAACTCAAATACCTGTACTTTCTACTTCTCACATGTTGAACACAAATACCTGTACTTTCTACTTCTTACATGTTGAACCCAAATACCTGTACTTTCTACTTCTCACATGTTGAACCCAAATACCTGTACTTTCTACTTTCTTACATGTTGAACCACAAATACCTGTACTTTCTACTTCTCACATGTTGAACACAAATACCTGTACTTTCTACTTCTCACATGTTGAACCCAAATACCTGTACTTTCTACTTCTCACATGTTGAACACAAATACCTGTACTCTCTACTTCTTACATGTTGAACACAAATACCTGTACTTTCTACTTCTTACATGTTGAACCCAAATACCTGTACTTTCTACTTCTACATGTTGAACACAAATACCTGTACTTTCTACTTCTTACATGTTGAACACAAATACCTGTACTTTCTACTTCTCACATGTTGAACACAAATACCTGTACTTTCTACTTCTTACATGTTGAACTCAAATACCTGTACTTTCTACTTCTTACATGTCGAACACAAATACCTGTACT
>JAPTMU010000256.1:320741-328990 GCA_028583405.1 Pogonophryne albipinna
GTGGAGGTTAGTGGTGAAGTTGGGCAAAAGTTCAACAGTCAGGGGTGGTTCAACAGCTTTTATGATTTGTTTGTGTTTTCCGAGAATCCCCCCGACCCCCGATGATCACAGTCAACATAAATCCTGACAGTAAAGCTAAGAAAGCTAAATGTGGTTTTACAGTCTTGTAAAGTCCTCAGCAGCATTCAGGGTAACAGCTCACGTGTATTGTTGAAGTCGTGTGAAAGTCAGAGAGAGTTCAACAGATTTAATGATTGGTTTGTGATTTTTCAGAGGATTCCCGCAAACGCCTGACAGTTTACAGTTTTGGGGATCAAATGTCTTTATTTCCAATCATGTGGGTTCAATTCCATTTTGACCACTAATGCTATCAACTAGCATCGTGCTAGCCGGCTAACCTAGTTGCAAAACGTTTTTATCTGCCATTACAGAAGTTTGTAACCCAAGAAGGGAAAGTGTTCGGTTTGTATTTCTGCAGTGAAATGTGTGGCAGTAGTAATTGATGTGATAGGATTGTTTTTGGGCTGCGATTTCTGTCTTTTTTCAGTTTTGTGGTTTGATTTCCACTGTAACTCTAATGCACATGTGTCAAACTCGAGGCCCGGGGGCCAATCAGGCCCTTGGTGGATTTAATTTTCGGCCCGCAGGATAATTTCTAATTACTATTAGATCTGGCCCGCCGGTATATTGCACGCACACCTTCACTCCATCCTGAGGGTCTCCTCAGCTCAGAGCCTGAGCCCAAACATTGATGACCTTGCACCCAAGATGAGATGCCAAGTATCTGAACTAGCATCACAGAGCAGCACACTGAGTTAATGGATGCTTCCTTCTGCACTTTCTCTCTCACGACAACAGGGCATGTTTGGTTTGTTCTTTGAGGGAAATAGTTTTGTTGAAGCTGTTGTTGGCCTGTTGGAAAATGTACTCATAAGAAATGACTCTGGAAAAGCTGCAGATAGAGCCATAAGAAATGAATGCAGCTGATTATTTAATGTTTAATGTTGTTTTATAGACAATCATTTAAGCTTTTTAGTTCCAGGTTTAATATGTGTAATAAGTTCATTTCAATACGTTCTGCAATAAACATTTGAACCAGTCCGGCCCTCGACTAGCACCCATTTTTAAATGTTGGCCCACTGTGTGTTTGAGTTTGACCCCCCCTGGGTTGGAGTGTGAGTATCTGGGAAGCAAACTCTATAAACTACCAGCCAAATGTGTTTTTACAGTCTTGTTTAATCAAATAAAACAGTAGCATTAAGGGTTACAGTGTATGTTTATTGGCGAAGTTGGGTAAAAGTTCAAAAGTCAGAGAGGGTTCAACCGATTTTATCATCAATTAGTGATCTATTATGTGAATTCCCGTGAAAAAACACAAACTCTGACCGTTTTAATCAACGTTTCTCCCAAAAGGCTGAGTTTCTAGGAGGTAAAATCCTTAAAAACGGGGCAAACTGAAGCTAAATGTGGTTTTACCGTCTTGTGTAGTCAAATGAAACAGTAGCATTCAGATTTCCAGCTCACGTTAAGTTGGGTAAAAGTTTAGAAGTGAAGTTCAACAGATTTTATGATTTGTTTGTGATTTTTTTGAGAAATCCCCCCGAAAAAACGCCGTCATCATAAACCCTAATGCTGCAACGTTCTCCAGCCGATACACCGTTCTTATCGTTTGATAGGAATCAATCAGCTTTCTTCAAAAACAAAAGAAATACAAATCCCAGGTCCCAGAATTAGAAAACCCTCGGGTCAGATTATTATTCTGGGAAAACAAAATTCCCCCATCGAGACAGACAAGATGGGTGTACCCCCGAATAAAAAAATCAACCACTTCCCCTGCAGAAGAGGGAGAAGAAGAGGAGGAGGTTCAGGCCCTCCGGGGAAGATGAAGGGGGTTGAGACAAGAGTTAATCCCGTCAGTTTAACAATGGCCGCCACCGCCGTCGAGGGCATGAAGGAGCACGGGGAAAAGAGCGGAGGTCAAGGGGGAACGGGGGGTCAGTTCAAGGCCACTGTCTGCATTTTAACAGCCGTGACACACCCCCTCCCCACACTTATACTCACATTTGCAACAACAATCACCCCCCCCCCACACACACACACACACACAATGTATACATCACTTCAGGGGACATTACATTGACTTACATGCATTTCCTGGAGACTTATCCTAACCTTAACCAACACATGCCTAACCCTAACAAAGTCTGCACCCTAAAATTAATGATTCCCCTCATGGGGACCTCCATTTTGTCCCCATAAGGGAGGCGAGTTAGGTCCCCACAAGGATAGTAATGCTAGGCTACACGCACACACAAACACAAACACACACAACACACACACACACACACACGCTTTTGTCTCCCTATTGGGCCCTAAGAGGGAAAATGGTAAAAGCAGCAAAGGAGAGAATGGAGATGTTTAACTTGTCTCTGGTGTGTTTGGCTGTGGGTGGTACTGTTGGTGAAGGAAATGTTCAGTGACTTGCATTAAACATGTCGGGTCCGTCTGCTGTTTGGAGGCTTTTGTTGCATTGTTTTAGACTTTGAATCAAGACGGATCTGAAGCTGAGAGAAGACAGATGCAAATTAGTGTTTGGTTCAGAGACGAGAGTTTGCTCTGATAAAATACCATATAAGTCACTTTTGAAATGTATAAAGAGTTTTCTGCTTTTGTTTCCCCTTAAATAGCTTTTGGGGGTTTGTTACAAATCCTCTAAAGCCCGGGTATATTCATATTTAGCCATTTTAAATATATCCAGAAAGTGAGCATTGGAAAAAACGATAAGCAGAACAATGGCTTAATGAGTTTTTTAAAGTTAATTATATCGATTATTTCTGCTTCTCTCTCAAGTCAAAGGCTACATTAGGATGCCAGAACAATTGAGCATGGACAGAAGAGATGGAATCTGCTGCAAACCTTGAAATACGTCTTTTATAATACTGTAACTACGGTTTCTAGAATATGCACATTTTAGGTACTTGTATTTTACTTGAGTATTTCCATGTTATGCTACTTTGTACTTCTACTCCACTACAGTTCAGAGGTACATTGTGTACTTTTCCTCCACTACATGTATGTAATACCTTTAGTTACTTCACAGATCTGGATGAATGATGTGAAATATAATCAAGTGTTAAATCAGACTTTAGTTCCACCTGGAGTAAATCCACCAGCTACCCTGCAGTCTACAAAGTCATTCAGACTAGCTGCACCTTCACCAGCTTTGAGAACACTTTCATGATCAATCATTATAAAACATATCATATATATTATTCTGAAATGGACCAATCTGCACAATGACTACTTTCACTGTCTTTCACTATATTTTGATGAGAATACTTTTATACTTTCACTTGAGGAACATGTTCAATGCAGGCCTTTTACTGTAACAGAGTATTCCTACACTCTGGTACTTCTACTTTTACTCAAGTACAATATCTGAGTACTTCTACTTTTACTCAAGTACAAGATCTGAGTACTTCTACTTTTACTCAAGTACAAGATCTGAGTACTTCTACTTTACTCAAGTACAAGATCTGAGTACTTCTACTTTACTAAGTACAAGGTCTGAGTACTTCTACTTTTACTACAAGATCTGAGTACTTCTACTTTTACTCAAGTACAAGATCTGAATACTTCTACTTTTACTCAAGTACAAGATCTGAGTACTTCTACTTTTACTCAAGTACAAGGATCTGAGTACTTCTACTTTTACTCAAGTACAAGATCTGAGTACTTCTACTTTTACTCAAGTACAAGATCTGAGTACTTCACTTTTACTCAAGTACAAGATCTGAGTACTTCTACTTTTACTCAAGTACAAGATCTGAGTACTTCTACTTTTACTCAAGTACAAGATCTGAGTACTTCTACTTTTACTCAAGTACAAGATCTGAGTACTTCTACTTTTACTCAAGAACAAGATCTGAGTACTTCCACTTTTACTCAAGTACAAGATCTGAGTACTTCTACTTCTACTCAAGTACAAGATCTGAGTACTTCTACTTTTACTCAAGTACAAGATCTGAGTACTTCTACTTTTACTCAAGTACAAGATCTGAGTACTTCTACTTTTACTCAAGTACAAGATCTGAGTATTTCTACTTTTACTCAAGTACAAGATCTGAGTACTTCTACTTTTACTACAAGATCTGAGTACTTCTACTTTCACTCAAGTACAAGGTCTGACTACTTCTACTTTTACTCAGGTGCAAGATCTGAGTACTTCTACTTTTACTCAAGTACAAGGTCTGAGTACTTCTACTTTTATTCAAGTACAAGATCTGAGTATTTCTACTTTTACTCAAGTACAAGATCTGAGTACTTCTACTTTTACTACAAGATCTGAGTACTTCTACTTTTACTCAAGTACAAGGTCAGAGTACTTCTACTTTTACTCAAGTACAAGTTCTGAGTACTTCTACTTTTACTCAAGTACAAGATCTGAGTACTTCAACTTTTACTCAAGTACAAGATCTGAGTACTTCAACTTTTACTCAAGTACAAGATCTGAATACTTCTACTTTTACTCAAGTACAAGGTCTGAGTACTTCTACTTTTACTCAAGTACAAGATCTGAGTACTTCTACTTTTACTCAAGTACAAGATCTGAGTACTTCTACTTTTACTCAAGTACAAGGTCTGAGTACTTCTACTTTTACTCAAGTACAAGATTTGAGTACTTCTACTTTTACTCAAGTACAAGATCTGAGTACTTCTACTTTTACTCAAGTAGTAGATCTGAGTACTTCTACTTTTACTCAAGTCCAAGATCTGAGTACTTCTACTTTTACTCAAGTACAAGATCTGAGTACTTCTACTTTTACTCAAGTACAAGATCTGAGTACTTCTACTTTTACTCAAGTAGTAGATCTGAGTACTTTTACTTTTACTCAAGTAGTAGATCTGAGTACTTTTACTTTTACTCAAGTAGTAGATCTGAGTACTTCTACTTTTACTCAAGAACAAGATCTGAGTACTTCTACTTTTACTCAAGTACAAGATCTGAGTACTTCTACTTTTACTCAAGTAGTAGATCTGAGTACTTCTACTTTTACTCAAGTCCAAGATCTGAGTACTTCTACTTTTACTCAAGTACAAGATCTGAGTACTTCTACTTTTACTCAAGTACAAGATCTGAGTACTTCTACTTTTACTCAAGTAGTAGATCTGAGTACTTTTACTTTTACTCAAGTAGTAGATCAGAGTACTTCTACTTTTACTCAAGAACAAGATCTGAGTACTTCTACTTTTACTCAAGTACAAGATCTGAGTACTTCTACTTTTACTCAAGTACAAGATCTGAGTACTTCTACTTTTACTCAAGTAGTAGATCTGAGTACTTCTACTTTTACTCAAGTAGTAGATCTGAGTACTTCTACTTTTACTCAAGTAGTAGATCTGAGTACTTCTACTTTTACTCAAGTAGTAGATCTGAGTACTTCTACTTTTACTAAAGTAGTAGATCTGAGTACTTCTACTTTTACTCAAGTAGTAGATCTGAGTACTTCTACTTTTACTAAAGTAGTAGATCTGAGTACTTCTACTTTTACTCAAGTAGTAGATCTGAGTACTTCTACTTTTACTAAAGTAGTAGATCTGAGTACTTCTACTTTTACTAAAGTAGTAGATCTGAGTACTTCTACTTTTACTCAAGTAGTAGATCTGAGTACTTTTACTTTACTCGAGTAGTAGATCTGAGTACTTCTACTTTTACTCAAGTAGTAGATCTGAGTACTTCTACTTTTACTCAAGTACAAGATCGGAGTACTTCTACTTTTACTCAAGTAGTAGATCTGAGTACTTCTACTTTTACTCAAGTAGTAGATCTGAGTACTTTTACTTTTACTCAAGTAGTAGATCTGAGTACTTCTACTTTTACTCAAGTAGTAGATCTGAGTACTTCTACTTTTACTCAAGTAGTAGATCTGAGTACTTCTACTTTTACTAAAGTAGTAGATCTGAGTACTTCTACTTTTACTCAAGTAGTAGATCTGAGTACTTCTACTTTTACTAAAGTAGTAGATCTGAGTACTTCTACTTTTACTCAAGTAGTAGATCTGAGTACTTTTACTTTTACTCAAGTAGTAGATCTGAGTACTTCTACTTTTACTCAAGTAGTGGATCTGAGTACTTCTGCTTTCAGGGTGACATCACATCTTAATCTTGACCATGGAGCTCAGATCCATTAAATGAAGTGGAACAGCTGATTTAGAGTCCATTGAAACAGAACATATGTTTGTTGTGTTTTTGCGACCAGGCAGAGGTCTCGCCCCATAAAACACTGCCCCCCCCACCCCCCCCACAAAGGAAGGTCCTCGTGTCTTTTTGTTGCCCTCAAACGGACCAGAGCTACCGCAACATGTCCACAGGCCGACCTTTGACCCCCCCCCTGACTGCGGGACGTCCCAGAGGAGAAATAAATATCTGAAGTGAAGCCGCGAAGCTGCTCCAATCATCACGGAGATATTTACTGAATAATTTATTTCTTGTGTTTGAATAAATATCAATGCTTTAATTTAAATATATTTTGTGCAGATTCTCACTTTAACTATTTAAATATGTTGATTTTATATTCTTATTTTAACTTAACTCTTCATATAAATATCTTTTTTTATACTTGTATTGAAAACTTACTTTCATTTGAATTTTATGTTTAAAATACTTTTTTATATTTTTTGACTTCTTATATTCATATTTACGGAGCCCCTAAAGGGACATGGGGGGGGGGGGGGGGGGGGGAGAGAGAGAGAAGAAAAATCGGGATAACGAGATCTCGTTTGTAAAAAAAATGTAATCATTGTGACCGTCCAAAAAAACATTACTTATTGTGAAACATATTTGTCCCGTGAGTTCTGTGCTAAGTGCGTTAGCATGTTTAGCTTCGTGCTAATTCAGAGGCTTGGTATTACCCTTGTGTTTCGTTTAGCTTTTATCCAAAGCGACTTCCACACATTTGGTACTGTGGGCAATTTGGGGCGAAGTGTCCCAGGGACACAACGACATGCTGACTGCAGTGGGACTCGAACGTGCTATCCCCTGATTCAAAGATCAGCGCACCAAGCCAACTGAGCCACAGCCTCCCCTATTATTATATTGTTATGTATTTAATTTATTCAAAGATGGAGCAACAAAAACCAACTCCCCCGCGGGATACATGCAGGATTTTGATGATCTTATTTATGTTTCTCACGTTTCCCACAAAAACCCTGCAAACACGGGTTTGAGCTCAAACGGGTCTGAAACCTACAAATCTACAGCTTTACATGAATCAAACCAAACTTACAGAATTCAATGTCTTTGATGAATTCCTCTTTGTTTCTGGTGCATTTCAACATGCTTTGAAAAGGCCTCGAATGAAATGATGTCACCTTTATCAGTTCCAGTTGTAACACTGAAGGATATATGGAAATGTGTTTCCAGCCATTAAGCTTCTTCTAATTATTCAATTTAAAACGCGGAGTGTAGCGGGAAGAGAAGACGCTAATGGCCGCGCCGTCTTCTGTTATTTACTCTCTGGCTGTTAATGTCGTCGCCCCCCCTCCCCTCCCCCGCCTCATTACAGGTCAACACAGGAATATGCACAAAAACACACATAACTGCATCACACACACACACACACACACACACACACACACACACACACACACACACACACACACACACACACACACACACACACACACACACACACACACACACACACACACACACACACACACACACACACACACACACACACACACACACACGGTGGCAGTTGCGTGTCAGACTGGTGCCATGTGCCACCTCTCATGCTAGCTCCTTGTTACCTTGGCAACTGGCTTTGTGTGTATGTGTGTGTGTCCACATTTCCTACTCTCTGTTTCTCTCTACACGTTGGAAACTGCACACACACACCCATGTTATGTAAAAAAAGGAAATGCATGTAATGTCTTGCTAGTGTGTGTGTTTACGTTTGTTCATTTTAAATTAGGGGCTGATACCAGGAAAAGCTACACAAAGCATGTAGAAGGTATGACTTTGTTTGATTAAATCACATCCATATGTTTAAGTTTTGTAACATTGGAAAAATGGCTGTACTGAAATGTGCTCTCAGTGAGGTCAATTAAAGGTTTTCACATTAAATGAAAGGCACCACCACGAGCAAAACTGTGCCAAAGGAGCCTATAAACGGGCCCTCTAAGAAAAAGAAATGCAAAAGATTAAACACAGTAGCTTGGTCTCCTAAAAGTTCCCATGTGATAAAA
>JAPTMU010000257.1:0-37500 GCA_028583405.1 Pogonophryne albipinna
CCAACTAAAAGTGTTTTGTGAACTTTTATACTTGCTTCAAAAATAAGACAAAGTAATTTATTTATTTCAAATCTTTTTTCTAAGTATTATTTAATTGTGTATTCTATTTTTCCTTGTGTTTACCTTGTGTGAATCCTGTTTTTAACTCTGACCCTGTTGCTGCTGTAAATGCCTGAATTTCCCTAAGGGGATAAAGCTCCATCTTATCTTAATAATACTGTGGAGAGAAACACAGTAAACAGCGCCCTCTGGTGGCTGGAAAGCACATTGCTAGTGCAACATGGTAAAGTTATTTAGTATTTAAGTGTCTTTTTAAGTAGTTTTTTCATATTTATCTACTTTATCACATGGCTGGTGGTATTTATTTGACAAAGGTAATTAATTATTCCATTTGGTTAAAACATTTATGTTATTTTATATATGTTTGATATTTTTCGTCCTTTTTCCAGCTCAAAGGCAGCCTGGAGCCCAAGGCCAAGAAAAGCCGTCGAACTCAAATAGTGGAGCCCAAAGAAGAAGCCAGCGTGAGACACACACACACACACACACACACACACACACACACACACACACACACACACACACACACACACTACATTTCCAGATGTATTAAGATATTACAGATTATTTTTATGATAGAAAAACATGTATTTGTTTGTTTTTAAATGTATATATTTGATAAAATAACTACCGATTTAGCACTTTTCAAAACTTTCTTTATAAGGTACTTCGCAAACACAGGAAAATAAAATAAATCAGGAAAGCAATTGCATAAAAACAGTTAAAAAAAGGCGGTAAAAAAAACAATATTTGAAATAATAAAAAACACGTATTATTCCCCTAATCTTGCGAAACCATATCTTAATTGTTATAACAGTCAAAATGAAATGCAATTTGTTATTAAAACTTGTCTCACTCTGCAGTAACCGTGCAGTAACTCACACAGAGCTACACTTCCAGACAAATCAAAGAAAGAATGCAATTGCATAAAAACACTGTTAAAAAACTAAAATAACAAATAAAAACAACTATATTTGCAATAAAACACACTTGTCAGTCCCTTGAATCTTGCAAACCGCATCTTAATTGTTAAAATAAATCTCATTTTGTCATTAAAACTTGCAGTAACCGTGTGCATCAGTTCAATTTGAAATACCTAAACACCTTTCTTGCTTCACAAACAAAGACAAATAAAAGAAAGCAGGAACGCAATTGCATAAAAACTAAAATAACAAATAAAAACGGCAGTAAAAAAACTATATTTGCAATAAAAAAATACTTATCATTCCCTTACATTTTTTGGAACCGCATCTTAACTGTTATAACAGTAAACATAAATCTAAATGTCTTATTAAACCTTGTATAACCGTGCAGTAACTCAATGCATCAGTTCAATTTGAAACACCTAAACACCTTTCTTGTTTCCATCCATATATCTATATTTGAAACATATTTTCTAAAATAACTACCTATTTAGCATCTTTGAAAAATGTCTTTATAAGTTGCTTCACAAACACAGACAAATAAAAGAATGCAGGAAATCAATAGAGAGGCGAAGTCCCGCCCTTCTACTTCTGACCCATGGGACCTTATTTAGGAAAAAGTATGTATTGAAGTCAATGGGGAGAGAAAACGTATCTTTCGATCCCGTTTGAATTGTGCCACGAATTACACATATGATGTTTGTCAATCTTAAAAAATCATTTCCATGTCAAAAAAAGTCAGAGTTTGTCTTAAAACTGTTGAAATATAAGACTATGAAAAATACTCAACTAGAAAGACTACAAATCCCAGAGTCCCGGTCCCACATGCTGGCTCTTACGGAACCGACTAACTCCCCTTGTGTGTATGTACAGCTCTCAACGTGCCCAGACTTGGAGTGATTTTCACCTCTTTTAATACTTTCTGCCTCGTTCTGAAAGAAAGGAGTGAAATGTTTCGTGACGGCCGTCTTGGTGTGTGGTGCGGGATGGGAGATGTAGTTCATTGAGCGGTTTCACACAAAACAAAGTGTTACTTCACAGTTTTATTTTTTGACTTGCGAAATTATCTTTTAAATTGACAAACATCATGTGTGTAATTCGTGGCACAATTCAAACGGGATCCAAAGATAACTTTTCTCTCACCATTGACTTCAATACATAATTTCTCCGAAATAAGGTCCATGGAGCTCCCCGGAAAGGGAGGGTCTTCGCCACTCTATTGCAAAAAAACAGTTAAAAAACAAATATTTAAAACAAACACTTGTCAGTCTCTGGAATCTTGCAAACCGCATCTTAATTGTTCAGATAAATAGCATTTTGTCATTAAATCTTGTGTAACTGTGCACTAACTCTGTGCCTCAGTGTTTCTGAAACACCTAAACGTCTCTCTTGTTGTCCTCCATCGCTCCAGTCTCACGTCTCGTCTCTCCTGCAGGACCCCGAGCCAGAGATGGAGGCTGTGAGCTCCAGTCAGGAGATCCCCGTGTCCTCTGCTCCTCCTCAGCCAGAGAAGCTCTCCGTGTCCACGCAGACCAAGAAGACGAGTGGGGGGTCGCCTCGGACGCTGCACCGCGGCACGCAGACCAGCAGCGAGAGCACCTGCCAGAACATGTGCCACGAGAAGTACACCAAGGTGTTCAACGACGTGAAGGAGATGATGAAGGCCGACAACAAGAGGGAGACGGAGAGGGTGGTGCGGGAGGCGCTGGAGAAGGTGAGGGGGACGAGGAAGTCTTTCACTGGTTGTTTTCCACTTCATCACCACATTTTATTTAACACCCTTTGAAGCTGGGAACAATATCTCAGACTTCTGGTTTACGTGAAGAACTGCAGGGAATACACAAAGAAAAGACACTGAACATGTATTCAAAAATTGGTGTATGTGTGTGTGATGATTAATAAAAAAGTTGGAGTACCCCTGCCCTAGATTATGTTCAAAGGTCCCCCCCCCGAGCGGAGCAACGAAACTGAAATTAAGAAGCAGTTTCTTACGGCGCTATGCATGGGGCCCCTTGAGGGGGTTTCCCGACATGTCGTTGCAGTAACTTAAAGGGTGTTTCATGTTGTCGTTGCTGTGGACCTTCTTAATCTACCTTCTTTGGGGGCCCCCTTCTGGTCCAAGCACTTGCCTGTCTTGCGCCCCTATATACACACACACACACACACACACACACACACACACACACACACACACACACACACACACATTCAATACATACATACAGTATGGTGGCTTGAACTAGTGGGAGAAATGGCACTGTTTGTCTGTAGCCTTGAACCTCGGCAAAAATGGCATTAGAAGCTTTAGACAGTCAAGGTAAACCTGCGGTTAACTTGCGGTCTGCGATGCGTGTCACGCTTGCGCACACAAGTACATATATATATGCACGTTCATTCTCACAACGCGTCAGACACAAGAACATATACATTAATTTACATCAGAATCACAACGTTTTTATAATGGGACACAGGGTTCGGTCCGGATTGATTTGCAGTTCGGAGTTTGAGAAGCCCCGATCTAGGGTTACCCATTCATTTCCTATGGAGGTTATTTTTGAACATCATAGGTGTTACAAAGGTGACTAAACCTCCAAAGAAAGTGGAGATCAGCAGTTTCATATATTCAAAGGACCACTGTGGGTTATATCATAAAGCGTGGAGGCCATCAAATGTCAAACACAATATGTATGATTGATGAAAGTGGTGAATCGGTCGTCCGTGCCTCTGTGCCAAGCGGCAAACTCTGGGGAAGAGCCGGGACGCCACACACTGCAGTTCATCTAGTGGCCAGTAGGAGCAGGCTGCAGAAGCGAGCAATTTCCATAGACCCCCATGTTAAAATGCCCAACTTTACAGCAGAAAAAAACATGTTTACATCGTGGTTCAAAAAACCATATTCTCTGTATAGTTAGATTCCCCCTTCAGGACTACTGTGTGGGGGGTGCATTTTTTCTCAACTCATCTGTTTAATTAATATTAAGTCTTAAAGATTTTGCATAAATTAGGGCGTGGTCACTTTGATGGACACGTACATGCCTCACTGTCAGCTAACAGCAACTTGTCCACTCTGCTAGGCTACAACCATAGAGGCTACAACGTTAGTTAGTCATACTGTACTTGACCCTTTAGCTTTAGCCGTGTTCGTGGTGATTGTGCCTTTTCGGGAATATTGTTACAAATACCAGACAATTAAAATGTCGTGCTGTGCGCTTGAATGTACTAACAGAACTTCCAAGAAGTCTAAAATGATAATATTATACATGTTAACCCCGTTCGCAGGTGTTTGTGTGCTTGGTAGCTTAGCTTGCTACTTATTAGCCAGCTAAGGACGTAACCCTTTATGCATACATATACATTTTAGTTTATGATTCAGCCTTGGGTAAGACTTTTATAGTCTATGGCTATGACGCCCATAATGCTAAACGGGAGCAAATGTTAATAGGGGACCCAATTATCCCGCAGTGGGCTAGCTCCAGCCGGCGTCCCGGAGCTAGCCCACTGCGGCTCCGTTAGGTCCGGGCGGTGGAGTCCGTCTTTTCTCAACGTGTGAATGACAAGCATTAAGAATAACAAAATATAGCTAATTCTCTTGCAGATGAATGTAACGTTTATATAGGGGAACTACACTGTTAGCAGTAACTTGGTATGCATGTATTTCATGTTAGCTTAGCTTCTTAGCCTGAGCTAGCTCTGTTTACTTCCAGTTCGGAGGCAGCAGGTCCCGCCTCGGCTCCGCCTCTTTGCCCTTATTTGGAGCAGGCGGGATTAGACTCTGACGTCACAGTCGAGCCGTTAGTGGCCGACTCCGCCTACTAAGGGCTTCTCGGCAACTCTGCAGAATCCTATGGGTGACGTCACGGACACTACGTCCATTTATATATACAGTCTATGGTCTGTGCGTGTGTTCTTTATCCTCCCATTTTCACTTCCTTTATAACCCTCGTTCTTCCTTTTCGTGTGTGTGTGTCTCAGCTGCGGGCGGAGATGGAGGAGGAGAAGCGTCAGGCGGTCAGTAAGGCGGTGTCTGGAGCTCAGGGAGAGATGGAGAGGAAGTGTAAGCAGGTGAAGGAGAAGTGTAAAGAGGAGCTGGTGGAGGAGGTGAAGAAGATGGTGGCTCAACACAAACAACTCATCTCCACCACCAAGAAGAAGCAGTGGGTGAGTTACCAGTGTCTCTACTTTAAAGAGTCCTCTCCTGCTGATGTTCAGGTGTATATCAGTATGTAGTGTCTCTACTTTAAAGAGTCCTCTCCTGCTGATGTTCAGGTGTATATCAGTATGTAGTGTCTCTACTTTAAAGAGTCCTCTCCTGTTGATGTTCAGGTGTATATCAGTATGTAGTGTCTCTACTTTAAAGAGTCCTCTCCTGCTGATGTTCAGGTGTATTTCAGTATGTAGTGTCTCTACTTTAAAGAGTCCTCTCCTGCTGATGTTCAGGTGTATATCAGTATGTAGTGTCTCTACTTTAAAGAGTCCTCTCCTGCTGATGTTCAGGTGTATATCAGTATGTAGTGACTCTACTTTAAAGAGTGCTCTCCTGCTGATGTTCAGGTGTATATCAGTATGTAGTGTCTCTACTTTAAAGAGTCCTCTCCTGCTGATGAACTTGAGTCGATCCGGTCTCAGTTATTCAGTTGAACACAATATAGATATTTTAAATGTAGTGCTCAATCCAAAATGTTTGTCCTCAGTGTTTAACAGGCTGTTTTCCTCTTCTACGATAATCACAATAAATTCACACGTAGAAAGTCAAATCTGCTTTTTAGTTCACGGTGATTGTAGCGGCTAATCAAAGAAATAAAAATAGAGACTTAAGTTAAACTAAAACTGCTGCTGGGGTACATCTGATCCCTTAAGTTTTGTAAATGGAAAACATTATTTTTATTTGTTAGTTTGTCCAAAATGTCTTATTTTGGACAAACTGGTGGAAAAAAAGGATCTGACTATAAACTGATTTTTGGGGGGGGAAATCTGAAGAAAACAAATCAGAAAGAAAATTCAATTTAATCTCTGAATTTTTGGGAATTATATATTTTTTATAATTCTATCATTGAGACTTCCAGAAAAAATAAATAATAATTATGATAATTTATTCAGAATCCTGGGAAAAAAGTCAGAATTCGGAATAAATTATTTTCTGGGGAAAAAAACTAAATTAGTTTAAAAGATTTCTTTTTTCATTCTGAGATTAAAGTCAGAATTCTGTCATATATATATATAACTTTTTGTAATAATAGTTTTCTACACTTTAATGTACAGTTTAACACAGACTTCCTCTCTGTTGTAAATACCTCCTAACCAGTGGCGTTTTTATATGTACAAAAGTGGTGGGGCACAAAAAACGTAGATGCCTATATATAAGCTTCTGCAGTGAGGTTCATGGCTGGTGAGGCTCTGACTCTTCAGGTTTACAAATATAATATTTTGACCTAAATCAAAATATAATATTATTTTCAAAAGCTTTTTTTGTCTGATGCTTCAATTAATTTTAAACAGACAGTTCAACAGAAGGATACGCAAAAAATGTAATTTTATCATTTAAATATTGAATTGTTCTCTCTTAGTAAGATCCCATTTTCAATAAAATGGTGGTCTTACCTTGACTTGAAGATGAAGCCCATTTGCCTATCCTTCTGGACAAAAATCTCTATTACTTTTTTGTAAAAGTCCTCCTTATCTTCTTGCAGTTTCAAAAGACTATCATAAATCTAAATGATGGATTTATGATTCGAAAATGAGAAAAGTAGGGTAGACATGTGGATATTATCCGGCTGAACAAAACGTGCATTTATCAAACAGCTACGTTTCCCACAGATCTTATTTTGAGTTTTTTTCTAAAATCCTATGGAGAAATCTCATTGCTTTTTTGTGGAGGGAAGCCATGCGCAGCTTACTTCCTGGTTTTAGGACGCCTCACTGCAGCTCTCTCGTCTCCTCTTCACACACCACACTTTTCGCGGCACACGTACTTACAGCCAATCAGCTCTGAATGATGTGAGATGACGTATGGCGGGGATGGCAGCTCGATGCCCCTATGGGCATTATTTTTTGCCACACACATTAAATAGGAAAATACTCTGAGCATGCGCAGTGTAGTTTTTACAGTCACCGTTCACATAGACAGTGAGAGGGAGGGGCAGGATCGGGTTCTGTCCCACATGGCTCTAAACAGCTCAATAGGCACACACTGTAGATACTAATTAGAAGAACACATACTAAAACAGCAATGAGACGAATCAGATGATTAAACATGATCTTAAAATAGATTTAATATATTTTTTAATTTATCATTATTTTAATACTTTCTGCTGACACTAGGTGGGGCTGTGCCCCTAATGACCAGTCGCCACTGCTCCTGACTCGATTACATGTTTGCATATTTTTATCGTTGCGTCTTCATCATTTTCCATCACTGCCTCCACACAATGAATTATGTTTACACGGTGCAGCTCACTTTATTTATTCTTAATGAATGTAATGATTTGTTCTCCCCCCCTTCCCCCTTCCCCCCCCCCCTTCCCCCCGTTGTGTTCCCAGTGTTATAACTGTGAGGAGGAGGCCATGTATCACTGCTGCTGGAACACCTCCTACTGCTCCATCAAGTGTCAGCAGGAGCACTGGCACGCCGACCACAAACGCACCTGCCGCAGGAAGAGATGAACAAGCCCCGCCCCCTCACACCTGTACACACAACGCCATTGGCTCCCCAAACCCCTCCCTCCCTCCCTTCCGTCAGTCAGTGTCTACCACACACACACACAAACACACACACACACAAGATTCTCAACTACTTGCCTTCCTGAAAACTTTGTGTGAGACGAGCAATTTGTCCCCGTTTTTTAACTTTTTATTATTTAACGTACCCCATTTTAATTAATTTTATACCAGATTGCTCCGATGCAGAGTATGATAATGATTTTTTTTGGGGGGGGGGGGTTCCTTTCTTTACTGAAGTGCTAACTTTGAGAATGTGTTATCTAAGTGTGTAGTAACGGACGAGCGTATACATTTTATTACCTGGATTT
This sequence comes from Pogonophryne albipinna, assembly GCA_028583405.1. NCBI lineage: Eukaryota > Metazoa > Chordata > Actinopteri > Perciformes > Artedidraconidae > Pogonophryne > Pogonophryne albipinna. Next base: position 8,009 of record JAPTMU010000257.1, read on the forward strand.
TTCAAAATCACTTTTCTTACTGTAAATGCAAACAAACACACCGTCGATATTACAATTTAAAAATTCAAAAAAATACCGTAAGTACTATCAGCATCAAACTAGCTCCGCTTCCATACGGGAACATTGTTTAAAAAATCTGCGTAAGATACTGATTTGGCTCATAATATAATTTAATTAGTTTTTCAATGAAACGGTGCATAGCATCTCTCCTATGATTTCTACCTACCTTCTTATTGGGAACAGGGTTACTAACGTTGGCCTTAAGAAAGACGCCGACAAATAAATCTTCCATGTATTATTAAATTATAATATAGTTATGCACATTTTGAGGCTCTTTATTCAAGTTGTTACGAGTCAAATATGAGAAACAAAAGACGTTTGTAATTGGTTTTAAATGAAGGGAAATGCAGAGCAATCTCCCCTGAGCTGGATCTTGGAGAGGTCACATGACATGACAGTTTTTCACACTTTGTTTCCCAAAAGCTTGCCAAAAAAAAGACATTGTATCGATCCTACCTACGACCAGGTCCTCGTCCTCAAACTGAAATCATTCTGTATATTTTTCAGATTTCCGTGAGTCATTTTTCTAGTGATTATTTTATTTTTTAACCCTTTCACTGCGTTGCTGTAGTTGGTGGTCAGTGCCTGTTTTCTCCTTTTCTCCATGCATGTTGATGGCGTCATCCTTTCATTACGGTAAACAAACAACAACAAAGCTTGGTGTTTGATAAGCAGTGACGACGGATGGACCAATATAAAACTTTATGCAAAATGTGATCAAACCAACCTTTTTCTACGGCTCTCCCCGCGGTGTTTAAACACGCCTCGTTTTTTTAAAAAGGGGCAATTCAATTGTCCGGTTTTTCTTTGAGAAGTGCGACACACTTTTAAAGTCTGTTTCCTCAGTAATGAAGACTGACTGAACGGAGGAAACGCTTCACTTACTCTGTATAGATCGCTTTTTTTTTTACACACAGACGGCTGTTAATAAACGTCTTCTGTCGACATGTGACAAATAAAATACCGTAAATCCTCACGTAGTGGGAGGAGCTTCTTTCAACTCCAACCAGATTTAAAGTCCTGTAGCTTCTTTGACTTCAAATAAAAACTCATCAAATGCCACACTACATACTCTACACTAAAACGATCCATTAAATAGACAAAACTAAAGTTGAAATACTGTTGTAAATCATGTTGTGCCAGAAAACAATATTTCTGTTCGTCAAAAACTGTAAAATTACTCAAATAATATGAAAATGGTGTCGAATAGAACGACAGAGACGGACGGCTTTGTTTCGGCGCTCCGACGTCACCGAAGCCATCTTTATATTATATTTAATTTATATATCTGATCTACAAGTTCAGCGCCACAGTACTACATAATTAGAAAATGAAGTATGTACTTTTTACTAAAAGAGTGTGTACTGTGACGTAGACGTGCATTACTGTTTTAAACCAACAGCAAAATATACAACTTGTATTTCAACGTTATAATGCAACTGCTCATTAACTTCAAAATTAAGAAAGCAACTTTTCATTAACTTAATAAATGCTTGAGATATTCCTCACTATAGCAGCTCCTCCGTTAGTTAGAGCTCTGACTAATGATTACTACATGTTTTTAATATATTCATTTAATTATCCTGTTTTATCCAAAAACATTTGTTTCTAACATTTTTACAAAATATCTCCCGTTTCCTTGAAAGGCTTTTATTGTGAACTTTTTCACAGGGACTACTTTCAGTGGCGGATGAATCCACATGTGGTGCTCTAGTGAGTATGTGTGGCAGCAGGGCAGTGTATGAGGGGGTTAAATCAATATAAAGTGCAGTATGTGTGTTTTAAAAATGCACCGTGTGGCTTTTTGATGAGTTTTTAATGGGTTTGAGTCGAAAACAGCTCGAAGGCACTATAAATACTTGTTTTGGACAAATTCAACGTACATTTGAGTCTCTAAATAAGATTTGAATTGGAAAAAACAGTGAAAAAGTATTTGTCATACTGATATTTTGTACAAACTGTGAAGTCCACTGAGACAAATGTAACATTTGTGATATTGGGCTATATAAATAAACATTGATTGAAAAGAAAGGACTTCTATCCTAAACAGTACGGTAATTAAAAAGCAGCCCACTCTCAGAGGATTTACGGTACCAGACTTCTCTCTCTTGAGTCTTTTTTATTTTTTGGAAACTCATTTAAGTGTATCACTTTAAGATGTAATTGTACAGTTTGACCTCTCTCTGTTCATCCCGCAGCTTCTGGTTTAATACAATGTTCCTCCTCTATCTTCATCATCATCATTGCACTACATGTAAATAAATCCTCCTTCATATTATATTGTATAAATGGATTCACAGATATCTGTTTCTCCTGTGTTCAGACGACTGTTAGTTCTAGTTTTGTACAATGTACAACCGCTTATCTCTGAGATGTGTGTCACTTTCTTTCTGCATTGTTTTAATTAGTTTTGAGTCACACACACACTCATATCTAAACTGCACCTTCAGCTCACACACACACACACACACACGCACACACACACACACACACACACACATCTCAAACGTTGATGAAACCCAAGCAAAACGTCGATTAAAAACCTCCCTTTTCTGTCGAAGGTGAAACATTTTCTATTACAGCTTTTTATATTCGTCCATCCAGCCGTTTTAATAAAAAGAGAATAGGTCTTGGATGTCATTCCTGTTTGTTTTTTTACCTGCATGAGTAAAGTGTGTTTCTTTCGACTCCTTGAAAAAAAGACAGCAATATGACAATGACGTTTATACATTTTCTGGAACTACAGTCGAGCTAGAAGTGGTTTGAATCCCTCAAATTGGACTTGTTATCGTCTTTGTTCCACATAGTACCGACTGTGTGGAGTCAAAGCAGAATACAGTTTCCCGCCTCATCTTCTGTCCATATGTAAACTATTAAATGTGGTTTAACACTTATTTTCTATGCTCCTGACATTTCGTTTTGTTTTGATGCTTTAGCTAGCAATATGTATATAAATATATTCTATGTGCTAACATGGAGGAAATAAATGTATCAACAAGTTTCTGAGGCTCCAGTGTTTCCTGTTTCTGAAGATCAACCGTTCAGACTATCATTCTGCTTCACCATAATGTGACTATGTTATTTGACGTACTATTCAACATACTGTCCTATTTTATCAAATAATAACATACTATACTTTGACTTTTGTAATTGTTCACATACGTTACACTTTCATTTTTACATTTCTAGAGGCACCATACGATGACTTTTTTTAATAAATTAAAGTACTATTCGAAATATATTTTCAAATATTTCGACATTCCTTACTATGGCTTTTTCATATTTTCCCACATAATATACAATTTCCTTCGACATACTACTCTAAATGTTTTTATACATCCTACATACTTTGACTGTTTTCAAACCCTTCAAATGCTATGATTTTTTGTTTTATTGATATACCAGTTTTTTCATAATTTTAACATACTTAACTATTTTATTCACATTTCAAGAAAAACTATACTAAGACCTGAAGAAAAAAAATCACATACTATACTATGGATAATTTTCCGACATGCTTTGACTTCTTTTCAAACCATTAGGCGCATTCACACCACAGTACTTTTCCCACAAAGGTTCATGAGAACTCTTTATAGGTGAACCCTGTTATCGTTTCATCCCGCTCCACAGAAGTGGAACTACATAATCTTTAGTTCATAAAAAAGAACGAGTCATGCTTATCCACCAAAAAAAAGTTTGTCGCTAAAATTCCTGTCAATTCTTCTCGGCACGTAATTATTGGCTGAACTAGTCCCTTCAAAGCGTAATAATATCTTGGTCAAAAGTAGTGCCACGGTTCGTCACGTGATCGTGCTACACCAATTGGGTAGCTGCATATTGTCAACAGAAGTGAAAGATGGCCGCCTACATGGTTACGCTAAACCAGACCAAATGGATTCTAAACAGTGCTGTATGCTTGTTTTATGTCATGTTTTGTCATATGTCTTAATACATCACTAAGTCCGAGGTATTTGCGTTATATATGCGGTATTTGTGAGAGGTTTTACTATCTGGGAACAGAGTTGACCATCGAATCAACATTGGCTAGCAGCGTTTATCAGCCAACTCCAGCTACAACAACATTCCTGGACTACCATGTTCGCATCGCTAGGTTCATTGGCTGAGCTCGTGGATTATTCCATTAGACTGAGGACTTTTTGTCTGTCTGTCTGTTGTTATTGTTACCCTGTACACGTTAAATGCACTCTTAAAATAAACATGACTTGATTTCATACATAGCTGCGTCCAAGAAGAAGGTTAACTTGTTACGTTAAGTAATTTAGATCAATAAAATGCAGTACTTATTCCAATGTCCATTGATTCATTTATTTACTCATTCATCCCTCCACAAATGAAAACAACACTGATGAACCATAAAAACGAGATTTATTACAAATATAAAAGGTATGACATAGAAAACAGTACAAAACAGAATAAGGACACTCCTATTCCTCACTGTCAGTGTCAGGGCAGTCATCGTTCTCTTCCTCTGTTTCTTTTTTATTTGCACAATTTGAGCAACGACATAAGTCTGCAACAGAGTCCTGCAGAGAAGCATGAACATCTGCCTTTCTCACAGGCAGACTCTTTGCAGCTGCAGTGTATCACATTCAACACACTGTCAGGGGCAGGATTTCTTGTCATCCAGGTGACGTGTAAGTTCCCATCCTCTGTTTCCCAACCATATCCAGCAGGTGATGGAGCATTTATTTCTCTTTTGAGACAGGACCTCATTATTGCTGCCTGGTAATTTGCCCTTTTGCAGAGCTGATGGAGGGCATCAGGAGTAGGGGGAATGCTTCATTCTGGCAAGGCCGATGATGCCATACAGAAAGCCTTGTACCTAGCATCATTTACATTTTCGGCTGCTGGCTGATCATATAGGTGACATACATACCGGCAAAGAAGTGCAAATGTTGATTGCTCCAAGTTAACGTTAGTACCTAAACTTCTAAAAGCCTTATGGTAGTCATCTTTCTCACATGCAACAGCAAATGACTTTCTTTTACCACAAATACCGCGTATATAACGCAAATACCTCGGACTTAGTGATGTATTAAGACATATGACAAAACATGACATAAAACAAGCATACAGCACTGTTTAGAATCCATTTGGTCTGGTTTAGCGTAACAATGTAGGCGGCCATCTTTCACTTCTGTTGACAATATGCAGCTACCCAATTGGTGTAGCACGATCACGTGACGAACCGTGGCACTACTTTTGACAAAGATATTATTACGTTTTGAAGGGACTAGTTCAGCCAATAATTACGTGCCGAGAAGAATTGACAGGAATTTTAGCGACAAACTTTTTTTTGGTGGATAAGCATGACTCGTTCTTTTTTATGAACTAAAGATTATGTAGTTCCACTTCTGTGGAGCGGGATTTCTTTTCTAAAGGACTTTTCGAGGTTCACCTTGCGGCCTATTAGTTCTGATGAACTAAGTACAGATCGCGTTCACACCGGAATAAGTCCCTGGGGGAGGATTAGGCAAATGAAGCCGCTGACGTCACTTCTTCTTCTTCTGCTTTGGGTTTACTGGCAGGCCGCAAACCACTTCACGGCGTATACTGCCGCCCAAAGTCCCCGGCCGGAAGTCCCCGGAGTTGGGGACTGGCTTCAGTAGAAGCTGCTGGGACTCCCAGCAGCTTCTACTGAAGCCTTCCGAGTAAATCGCCAGAACGCCGACACCTCCTCATATCCACCGCTCCCATGTTTTATTTTGTGTTGCCATAAGTTAGTCTCTCTGCGTTTCTGCGCTGGGCTAATGCTAATAATGCTAATACGAGGATAATAAAATGGCGGCTTCACAAAACTTTTGGGTGTTTTACGGGGCGTGGTTTGCAATCCGCCCAGCCAATCAGAAATATAGCTCTTTTCTCACAAGAGAGCCGCACGAAAGTCCCTGCTCTCTAGCAGGGACTTTCGTGGGGGTAATAAGGTTCTCATGAACTAATTTTAGTTCCGGCTCTTTTTGGTGTGAACGCGACAAAAGAGTTCTCATGAACTAAGTTCTCATGAACCTTTGTGGGAAAAGTACTGCGGTGTGAATGCGCCTAATGACATACTATTCTATGACTTTTTGTTAAAGGGCCCATGTCATGCTTTTCCAGTTATCACCCGTCCCCTTGTTGTTATGAAGGTTTTTCTGCATGTGAACGGTCTGCAGAGTCACAAACCCTCAAAGTACACCCTGTAGCGAGTAAAACTAACACATGGACCAATCTGTGGAGCTCCTCACACACACACACTCTCAGCGGCGAAACTGTGACGCGCTGGGGGGGAGGGTACTAGTGGAGCCTCGCAGATCGGGGTGCTGCAGGCTCCTCAGCACCCCCCCCCCCCCCCCTTCCCGCGTCCATGGTGCTGAGGCTGAGTTCAGGCTGAGTTCCTCGCTGTCTCGCTGACCCCACGCAGCAACCAGGAAACGACACCAGTAATCCAGCTCACACTGTCCGCTCCTCGAGCCTCAAAGGGCGGAGCAGCGAGCCTCGCAACGTCCTGCCAACACGGCACCCAGACCCCACGCAGCAGCAGAGATGTTGTGTGAGAAACCAATGTGAGTTTGGAACATTGAACAATGTAAATCTATTCTAGTAGACCTCAACGATGGAATTATGATCAGTAGAAATGGCCATGACATGGGACCTTTAATGGTTTTTCGCATTTCTGTACATACTATAGTATGACTTGGTTTTCAAATGCTGAAATGTTTTTCACGGGGGACACTTTACAACTCAATAAATAATAATGAAGTTGTAATAAATGTGATTAGAGGTCAAAGTCCCAGATTTGAGGAATCTAAAAGAACCGATATAAAAATGATCTATGTGCATTAAGAAGAGAAGTCTCTGGGAAACGGTTTTAAAGACTGTTTTTAAATGCCATTTTATAATGTGTATTTCTTAATGTTTTTCATTTTTGTAAAGCACTTTGAATTGCCTTGTGTTGAAAGCATAGAAGGTTGAAAGGTGCTTTGTAAATCAGTCAGACCCGCTGCGTAGCGACAACAATAAATACACATCCCATTTTTTATTGTCAAAATCGTTGAAATATTTATTTAATTGAAAGACTTCATGTCAACTCAAATAAGACATTTTTAAAACCTTTAAAAAAAACATACTGGGGGGGACGACGACATACATCTCGCTGATAAAAGAAAGAAACAAACGGTGAAGAAAGTGCTTTTTATTTTCTCGTGTTGAAACTAGAACATTCTCGTATTTCCTGCGAAACCTCTCTCCGCTCTCCACTTCCTGTTTTCAGTCTTTTATGTCCTGCCGTGACATCTCAGTTCGAGCCCTGATTGATCGGTCCGTGTAAAAAATATGACGGACGTTTGACTTTTTCGATATTTACAATCGTAGCGGCTGCTCGCCTTCCTGCCGTCCCTCTGAAGAGTTGCTGAGGATTCTTTATTTTAATGTTCCTAAATGAATCCTGTTCTGCATGTTGGTCTGTTTGAATGGAGGTTTCATTTTAGAGATGGCATTTTAGAGATGGCATTTGCTCCCTGATAAACGCGACATATGAAGAGTTCTGATCCAAAAATATAATATCTGAAAAGTGACATTACGATCATATTCCTCTGCCATCAAAACATGTCTCTTCTTTGAAAACGGCACATATTTGTATTCTTATTTTAGTTATAGAGGTGTTTTTAGTGATGTCACTGTGTTACGGAGTCAAAATGGAGGGAGAAGAATATTTCAATTTTTTCTCTGTGATGTTTTGGATTATAAATTCATACATAAAACATATTTTAAAATGTTTAAAATACAATGGCACTTATTTTTTGGGGCTGGGCTGTAAACACTGGTATTTGTCATTTAAGGGCAAGGATGATTTTTCATATCTTTCCTACTTTTTATTGTAAAAAACTGAACTTCTACAGACTTAATATAATACAAGAGTTGGTTCAGATTTCTTCATGTGGAATAAAACGTCTAATTTCACTGATTTAAACATTTCAGACCAACATGCAGTTCGACCTGTGTCTTTATTCTGTGAATCCCTAACGTTTAATATAATCTATAATTATATATATTTCTATTTCCCCGTCCATGAGTGTGTTTCCCTCCAGATAATACAATGCTTTTTAGGTGTTTTTTTGTAATAATAGCAAATATTCAAGAGCAAAACATTCTTGAATGTCTCATCGTAAACTTCTAAAAGAGAAACAAAATAAATTAAATCAGTTTCTTTTTGTACATACTTACATGATATGAAATGATGTGTTGTTGAACAGTAACTGGAGTTAAAGGCTGCAGCTATTAGCACACTGACCTCCCGCTGAAACGGGACGGACGGTTCGGAAAATAATAAACAAAGTAACGTTTACAAAACAAACAAAAACAACAAGTTAGCATGAATCAAGCGTGTCGTACCTCATCGTAAAGTTCGCTGCGACCCGACCGTCGTATCAAAACATACCCCGCTCTCTGTGATTTGATAAAATATCATCTATGCCACTGATGTTTGTTTTTGTGTAAATATCAAAAAATACTTGAATTGAACGCAATTTAAAAACCAGAATCTTCGTTAGCGATTGTCCTCTTCTCCGCCTCCAGGATTGACACTTATTTCGGTAAAAAAAGGAAAGAACTTTCTTGCGTTGAATGGAGTTGCTGCACATTTTTGCATCCTTCAAAATAAAAGCACGGCCTGAGCGCTAATACAACACAACCACTTGATTTTTGGGAGCTAAGTTGGCAGCAGCACGTAGCGACGAATCAGCGTGAAAAAAAGTCTGACTCCGGTTTTTTATAGTTTCAGTCTCTGGGGCAGAACTTCTTTTTCCTTTCCTCCGCCTCCATGTTGTCCACCAGGGGGTGCTACATGTTGTACGCCACATATATGGGGTCCAGCTGGTCGGCTAGGAATCCGTCGCGGAGGTGCATTCGCTGCTTTTCGCCACGGGAGTTGATGGGGATGACGCCGATGTCCACGACCACGACAACGCCCACGATCAGGTAGTGCTCCTCCAGAACCACGTTGGTTACCAGGGGCACGAGATCCAGAGCCTCGTGCTCTGATCCGTCCAGCTCCACCACCACCACCAGCAGGTTGGTCCAGGTGAACACCGCGCTGAGGAGGGGAGAACAAGAAGAAGAAGTCAGTGGTATAAGAATAAGTCCTAAAACCCTAGGAATGAGTAGGAAGTCAATGTGTTTTCTGTTGTTAGCGTGAAATAAGGTCTGTGGTTAACACAAGCTGAAGAGATTTTTGATCTACCAACTAAAATACGTGAGTAAATACCCCACAGGTGAATAAAAAAACAGCGGTTGCTAACAAGTGTCTAAATGAGACGACTAAACGTCATCACGCCCAACATTAGCCACCTTTAGCTTAGCGGTGGTGACGTGAAGTCATGTGACCGTGCTGTAGTTCCTTTATAGCCCAACATTAGCCACCTTTAGCTTAGCGGTGGTGACGTGAAGTCATGTGACCGTGCTGTAGTTCCTTTATAGCCCAACATTAGCCACCTTTAGCTTAGCGGTGGTGACGTGAAGTCATGTGACCGTGCTGTAGTTCCTTTATAGCCCAACATTAGCCGCCTTTAGCTTAGCGGTGGTGATGTGAAGTCATGTGACCGTGCTGTAGTTCCTTTATAGCCCAACATTAGCCGCCTTTAGCTTAGCGGTGGTGATGTGAAGTCATGTGACCATGCTGTAGTTCCTTTATAGCCCAACATTAGCTTTTTACTTCAGGAATCATAAAGTGGTTAATATGTGAAGATTATCCCGCTGAACAAAATGTGTGAGCATCATAAACAGGAGGCACAGAAGAAGAACAAGGAGAATAATTTGTTTTTGAGAGTAAATTGTTTTACTTCTGAGAGGCACACATAATTACAACTTGGTGGGAGTTATCTTTGAAAAGTGATAAAGTATTCTCGGGTGTTACTCACCACTCGGTGATGCTCTTGTGCGTCCGGATGACGGAGGTCTCGATGTCGATGGGATGGTAACGCATCCCTCTGAGCTCCATGGCCTCCTCCAGAGCCCCGACCACGTACAGAGCATCGTGACGTTCTGCACACACACACACATGTATAGGTTATACATTTATTACTATGGTTTCTAACTTGAATTTCTTTAAATTACATTTCCTCCACAATATGGGAAGTAAAAACCAAAAACTGTTCAGAAAACAAAAGAGAGAAAGTGTGTAATTTCCAATGAGTCTGCTCTATACACTCAACAAATCCTGGTCAGCTATTAGATTATAGTAGTTTTATTTTTACAATTTAGGTATTGAATTTATAAACATCGTCTCTCCGGTGTAAAAGCAGACTAACGGCAGCACTTGAACGCCTCCCTGAAGCCCTTTAATCCTCCTCTCTGTGAACTCTGAAGGTCAGCCCCCATCCCCCCTTAAAGTGCTGATGTGCAGAACCAGAGTCACTGAAATGTGTCAGACAGAGGTCAACTTATACTTTGTTACATTTGGTCAGAAATATTACAGTGGCTCACGACTTACCACATATATTATCAGAGGGTTATAGCGCAGTTTGCTCAACATAACTATCAAACACGACATGCAATAGAAGGAAGTTTCGTATTACCCGAATATAAATCAAATATGAGACAGAAAACAGAGCCATGGTCAGCTGGCACCAGTGACGTGCGGTGAGGTTCATGGCTGGTGAGGCACTGACTCTTTCAGAGTCAGATTTACAAATATTATATATTTTGACCTTAAAGGCGGGGTAGGTAATTTTGGAGAAACCAGCTCGAGTGCGCTAGAATTTGAAAATACACAGCCACTCCTCCAACACACACGAACGCGCACATGACCAATGAGGGCACGAGATAAGTTTGTGCACAGATGGAAGGCTGACAGGCAGGATATTTTAGCCGGGCCGGCTAAAATGAGTGGTCGTGCTTTTTACAGTACTACGGCTTCCACAGATGAAATGTTTTTATGTATTTTTTGTCAAAGCACTTCAGATATTCATTGCTATCGGGATGTTAAGAGCATTCCATGGAATATAACAAAAAGTGTATATCGTGCCGGTTTCTCAAACTTACCTACCCCACCTTTAATCGAAATATTCTGTTATTTTCAAAAGCTTTTTTAGTCTGATGCTTCGATTCATTTTAAACAGACCGTTCAACAAAAGGATAGCCTACCCAAAATCTAAATATTGGATTGTTCTCTCTTAGTAAGATCCAATTTTCATTACAAATGTGGTCTTACCTTGACTTGAAGATGAAGTCCATGCTATCCTTCTGGACAACAATCTTTATTACTGTTTTGTAAAAGTCCTCCTTATCTTCCTCTAGTTTCAAAAGCCTAGCTTGTTGTTAATGTTTTCGTCTATCGTCTCTGCGTAGAATAACCGTAGCAACAAGAACCTGTGGGCTCACTTGCGCCCCCTGCAGTGCGGCAGAGGTTGTGGCTGCCTCCCCTGGTGCTTTTTTCATTGCCGTTGTATGATGAGACCAGCGAGCTTAAATATCATATATACGTGAAATAAGTTATTTAGAGACTATGGATGGCGAGGATAAATGTAATAAAGGGATCTACAAACATTACATTGGTGACATACAGTGAGATGGTGCAGGCATGCGCTTAGGGCCCGCTTTCCAGACAGTTTCTGTGGGGTGACGCATTCTGAGGTGAGGCAGAGCTCATCTGTGCCTCACCTCACCACACAGTGACTGGCTTGAGCTCGCTCACAAAAGAAGTGCCCGCGCTAAATAAGTGCCCGTGCTCCAGCAAGTTACTGTGGGCTTACGAGAGGCAGAGCTCGTCCCTGCCTCACTTCTCAATCTCATCGCTGCCCGTAGTTGTAGCGGAGCTCGTCAAATTAGCCGATTTTTACTATAAAAAGCGATTGGAATCATACAGAAATCACATTTACAACACAGATCAGTGGACACATTTTATTATTATTATTATTTGTATTATTATTCTTTTTTTCCGTTACATTGGAGAATGACAAGTGAGGCTCTGCCTCACCTGCCTCCCCTGACCGCACGTCGCTGGCTGGCACTCATTTGCACATCATCTTTTTATATATCCTGCTTACTTGAAGTAAACGGTTATTTTGTGGGGTTTCATTTGTAATTATTGAGTGTTCTTGTATTTGAATGTGTTGATTTAGACCTCGGCACTGTGGGAAACAGTGTTTCGATCTTTCTGTGTGTACAAACATATTTCGAGATTGACAATAAAGTTGACTTTGACTTTTGACTGGAACTCTTTACCCGTCCATATCATTCAGGAAATGTCCATTTCAAAAGGTTGCTAAAAAATCATCTCAGTATTATAAAGTATGATTGAACTGTGCCTGTGGCTATGTATGTATTATTATCCAGAGTCATGGATGATCCTCTGGTCCTGTGTCCTGCATCGCGAGCCCTGGATCTTGAGTCGTGGCTGTGGTCCTGGATCATAGGTCCTGGATGGATATCCTCGTGGATTCATCTTCCTATTATACACACATGCATTTCCAAACATTTGGACTACCTATGTTGCAAATGTATTATCTTTTCAATTTACACACGGCATCTATTGCACGTCTGTCCGTCCTGGGAGAGGGATCCCTCCTCTGTTGCTCTCCCTGAGGTTTCTCCCATTTTTCCCTTTAAACTGTGGGTTTTCTCCGGAAGTGTTTCCTTGTACGATGTGAGGGTCTAAGGACAGAGGGTCTAAGGACAGAGGGTCTAAGGACAGAGGGTCTGAGGACAGAGGGTGTCGTATTGTCATACTGATATTCTGTACAAACTGTGAAGTCCACTGAGACAAATGTAACATTTGTGATATTGGGCTATATAAATAAACATTGATTGATTGATTGATTATGTACAATTATTTGTATTGTTTGTTTGGTCTTATGATGGATAAAAAGGGATGACCATTTTAGTTTTCACTCCATATAGCATTGCATGAAATGATAAGCTGTTTTGTTTTATGTATCTTTGACTGTGTGTGTGTGTGTGTGTGTGTGTGTGTGTGTGTGTGTGTGTGTGTGTGTGTGTGTGTGTGTGTGTGTGTGTGTGTGTGGACCCCAGGAAGAATAGCCAATGCGAGTGCTAGTGCTAATGGGGATCCTAATAAAGAATGAGAACAAGTCCCCCTCCTCACCCCCGCTGGCGTCCGTCAGCTCGGTGCGCCGCAGGAACCCCAGATACCCGGTTCGAGCCCAGAGGGTCTGCGTGTCTCCGAAGCTCAGCCTGGAGTTGAAGTGGTCGGACTGCAGCGCCTCGTCTCCGTACACCGTGAAGTACCCGCTGGAGTTATGGCCGCTCTGCACCCAGATCTGGAGACAGTCGCATGTTAGAGCAGGGAAGGTGTTTAAAACGTTTATCTAATTATCTAATTTGATGTTATGTTATGTTATTTTATTTTATTTAGTTTTATTCATAATTTCTTTCTTTATTAAAAATATATATAAATCTTTATTTGTTTGGTTTATTGCATCAATGATCTTCTTATATATGATATGTATTAAATTGGCTTTTTTTACCCAATACTTCTACTTTTGGTGCTTTAAGTATATTTTGATGCCAAAATGCAGGATTTCTACTCAGAATTTACAAGGGGAAATTATTACTTCTTTATACAACATTTTTGCACACGTACCTCTCCCAGGTGCGACTCTCCCATTGGTCCTTTGGTCTCCGGGTTGGCGATGATGATCCGGACCCCCGGCAGGATCTGATCACAGACCAAACATTAATATTTAAATCATTCAAACATTTTAAATACAGAAAATAAAAAACAACTCACCTTCCCAGACTCCATGAGAGGAAGGCTGTGAGGAGACCCCCGCTCCACCAGTCTGACCCTGAGGAGGGGACAACAAGGAGAGGACTCTTTAAAGTGAGACACTACATACTGATATACACCTGAACATCAGCAGGAGAGGACTCTTTAAAGTAGAGACACTACATACTGATATACACCTGAACATCAGCAGGAGAGGACTCTTTAAAGTAGAGACACTACATACTGATATACACCTGAACATCAGCAGGAGAGGACTCTTTAAAGTAGAGACACTACATACTGATATACACCTGAACATCAGCAGGAGAGGACTCTTTAAAGTAGAGACACTACATACTGATATACACCTGAACATCAGCAGGAGAGGACTCTTTAAAGAAGAGACACTACATACTGATAAACACCTGAACATCAGCAGGAGAGGACTCTTTAAAGTAGATACACTACATACTGATACACACCTGAACATCAGCAGGAGAGGACTCTTTAAAGTAGAGACACTACATACTGATATACACCTGAACATCAGCAGGAGAGGACTCTTTAAAGTAGATACACTACATACTGATACACACCTGAACATCAGCAGGAGAGGACTCTTTAAAGTAGAGACACTACATACTGATATACACCTGAACATCAGCAGGAGAGGACTCTTTAAAGTAGAGACACTACATACTGATATACACCTGAACATCAGCAGGAGAGGACTCTTTAAAGTAGATACACTACATACTGATACACACCTGAACATCAGCAGGAGAGGACTCTTTAAAGTAGATACACTACATACTGATACACACCTGAACATCAGCAGGAGAGGACTCTTTAAAGTAGAGACACTACATACTGATATACACCTGAACATCAGCATGAGAGGACTCTTTACAGTAGATACACTACATACTGATATACACCTGAACATCAGCAGGAGAGGACTCTTTACAGTAGATACACTACATACTGATAAACACCTGAACATCAGCAGGAGAGAACTCTTTAAAGTAGAGACACTACATACTGATATACACCTGAACATCAGCAGGAGAGGACTCTTTAAAGTAGAGACACTACATACTGATATACACCTGAACATCAGCAGGAGAGGACTCTTTAAAGTAGAGACACTACATACTGATATACACCTGAACATCAGCAGGAGAGGACTCTTTAAAGTAGAGACACTACATACTGATATACACCTGAACATCAGCAGGAGAGGACTCTTTAAAGTAGAGACACTACATACTGATATACACCTGAACATCAGCAGGAGAGGACTCTTTAAAGTAGAGACACTACATACTGATATACACCTGAACATCAGCAGGAGAGGACTCTTTAAAGTAGAGACACTACATACTGATATACACCTGAACATCAGCAGGAGAGGACTCTTTAAAGTAGAGACACTACATACTGATATACACCTGGACCTCTTGCTCCTGGTGTCTGTCTGAGTTTTGTATCTCAGTTTCTCTCCTGTAATCCCAGTGGATCATCTTGTCAGGAGACATTTGAATACATAAATATTCCAGCTTGTCAACACTGAGCTGTTGTCCATTTCTGTGTCCTGGAGAATGTCAGTTTCACCATCTCTGCAAATGAAATCTGACACTAATGCTGAGCACACTGTATTTTTTAAACCTCCTGTTGGTTCATTAAGTCTTAACTGAAAACTTTATTTTTTATTAATAACTAATGTTTAAATTGGGACATTTCGCAGGTACGTGATACAAATAATAATAATAATAAATGTAATGGAAGTGAATCCGATCAAGAAATACAAGCATACAATTCCAGAAAGTCTTAAGATATTAGCTGATTATTATTATATATTATTTGATCTGCTTTAAAGGGGTCCGATTATGCTTTTTTATTAACTGTACAAACCCTACAAAGCAGAACAAGGCCTCTTAAATACAGGTTTTGACATTTTGTGTTTGCACTTTTACTAGTTACTCATAAGTAAAGGTAATTAACGTTTTCCACTACTTTTAGTCTCCAATTTCTTAGTCACAAAACAATAAATAAGTTAGTGTTTTATCTCACCTGTCATGTCGTAGCGCTCTCATGTCAACGAACACGGTGGTGGGGTCGGGTCCTGAGGTGCCCTGAGGAACAACAACAACACATTGTTTACCTTTACTGTTCAATACCAATACAAATACTAATATAGTGCATCTGCATGACTAATCTACTCCTACAGTGGAGGCGACTACTCGTGCTTTTAGTGCTCGGAGGGAAGAGCTTTGAGTTTCAGACAGAAAGCTTCTACAACATTTTACAGGATTTACGGGAGAACAGCAGCGGGATGATTGTAGAAGGAAAACTAAACACAAATTAAAGTATTAATAAAGATATTCCAACATAAAAAGCTTTCTAAAATCGACTCGATTAGCGTGCAAAGAAAGAAAAAAGAGGGTAAAGTGAAACCAAGCCGAGGGGAAAAGAAAGATGGAAGACAGGGGTGATGAACATACACTACATTAAAAACCATGAAAATATACATCTAGAAAATAGGATTCAACCCTATAGAGTGGTGCAGGGATGGAACTACAGCACGGTCACATGATTTCACGTCACCACCGCTAAGCTAAATGTTGCTAATGTTGGGCTATAGGAACTACAGCACGGTCACATGACTTCACGTCGCCACCGCTAAGCTAAAGGTGGCTAATGTTGGGCTATAAAGGAACTACAGCACGGTCACATGACTTCACGTCGCCACCGCTAAGCTAAAGGTGGCTAATGTTGGGCTATAAAGGAACTACAGCACGGTCACATGACTTCACGTCGCCACCGCTAAGCTAAAGGTGGCTAATGTTGGGCTATAAAGGAACTACAGCACGGTCACATGACTTCACGTCGCCACCGCTAAGCTAAAGGTGGCTAATGTTGGGCTATAAAGGAACTACAGCACGGTCACATTACTTCACGTCACCACCGCTAAGCTAAAGGAGGCTAATGTTGGGCTATAAAGGAACTACAGCACGGTCACATTACTTCACGTCGCCACCGCTAAGCTAAAGGTGGCTAATGTTGGGCTATAAAGGAACTACAGCACGGTCACATGACTTCACATCACCACCGCTAAGCTAAAGGCGGCTAATGTTAGGCTATAAAGGAACTACAGCACGGTCACATGACTTCACGTCACCACCGCTAAGCTAAAGGTGGCTAATGTTGGGCTATAAAGGAACTACAGCACGGTCACATGACTTCACGTCGCCACCGCTAAGCTAAAGGTGGCTAATGTTGGGCTATAAAGGAACTACAGCACGGTCACATGACTTCACGTCGCCACCGCTAAGCTAAAGGCGGCTAATGTTGGGCTATAAAGGAACTACAGCACGGTCACTTGACTTCACGTCACCACCGCTAAGCTAAAGGAGGCTAATGTTGGGCGTGATGACGTTTAGTCGTCTCATTTAGACTTGTTATCAACGGCTGTTTTTAAATCCAACAGTGGGGTATTTGCTGATGTATTTGATGTCGTAGAACAAACATCTCTTCAGCTTGTGACTTCCAGGAATTGCTAAAATGCCGACTCATTCCAGCACCACTCTATGGATATCAGTTATACTCCTCTGTTTTTTATTGTGATTATGAGTGAAAACGTGAAGTGAAGTCAGAGAAACAGAAAGAAAAACCCCCGCTCCTCTCTCTCTCTTCCTCCACCATCCCTCCTTCCCCTCGTTTCTCTCTCAGAGGGGATTAATAAACCTTCGCAGAGAGAAACTGAACACACAGCCCACCACCGGACACACAGCGGCACAAACACACACCCAGAGAACAACATGGCCGACTGCATCAGCTCCATCATGTAGCAATTTTTTGTATATTTTAACAGTTAGTACCAAAATGGTTTGTACTGGCGGAGAAGTTTCTGTTGACTTTTTAAGTGTTTAAACATTTTTTTTAGGTCACTAGTGTAATCTATTATCAATGCACGCTCACACAATAATTTTGCTCCACAATTTCGATTTTTCCATCCTTTTGGTTTGGTGGTTTTTGATCTTAAACACTGAAAAATATAATAATGCATTCAAACTTGTTATTTATTTCATTTCTGAATTATTTCAAAATCATAAATGTATTTTCATTTTTCACTTTTTATATAAACTTTGAAACTGAGATATTTTTCAGATGTTGTGCTTTCAGATTCAGATAATTTCAGTCTAGTATATTTTCCTTATTTCTGCTTTACTTGTAGAACTTTAAGGCCAAAACTGTGCTGTAGCGATTGTGCACGTCTCATCCAAACTTTGGAATCCTTTGAGCAAATTATCTCCATTGACCTCTGCAGATTAACATTACAACGTGTTGATTTTGGAGCATTATTTCTGGTTTTCAGCTTAAATTCTGGTGTGACCACGCGCTAACTTTAGTGAATTCAGACTACCTGCAGCTCCTTTCGTCTGTAACCTTGAAAAAATGACTGATTTACTGATAATATTCCATAAAATCTCTGCTCTGAAGCCAGCTGATGAGCGATGAGTTGACAGGAAGTGGGTGGAGGTGGTGGTGTTTCAGGAAGGAAGTGATGGTGTTTCATACCTGATCCGAAAACTTCCCCAGCCTGTGAGGCTACAGCAGCAGAGAGGAAGAGGAGGAGGAGGAGGAGGAGGAGGAGGAGAGAGAGAGGAGGAGGAGGAGGAGAGGAGGAGGAGGAGAGAGAGGAGGAGGAGAGAGAGGAAGAGGAGGAGGAGGAGAGAGAGGAGGAGAGAGAGGAGGAGGAGGAGAGAGAGGAGGAGGAGAGAGAGGAAGAGGAGGAGGAAGATGAGAGATGTGGGCGGGGTTATGATTAAAACAAGGAAGGAAGAAAGAAAGAAAAATGTCAAAATGTCAAACTGAAGGAAACCAAAGGAGCGTTCAGCCGGCTGTTAGTTTCATTAAGAAAGCTGCTATAAAACATGGTGTCATGTTAGAGGTTATTACATGATGTTGATATCTCTAACAATATGTAGAATATAGAGGCTTACATGTTACCTATAACTTAGGATCAATATCTCAATGTTAAGCAATACTTTAGTTCAATGGAATATTGGAAATACATGTAATTTAAGATCACATGACGTCCTTCTATCCTCTACTGACTTAGTGACATTACAAATATGTATTATGATCAAAAGAAATACTTTTATATAAAAAGTATAACATATTTAATAAAAATGCACAGTCATAAAATACAAATAAATAAAAAACAATTCATAATTTCATATTTCATAAAAAAAAAAAATGTAAAAATTACAAATGTTTACAGTATAAGAAATATACTTTAAATACAATTTTGGGAACGAGCTGATTTAATCCAAATCGTTTGATTGTCCTCTCCATTTAATTTTGAAAATAAATCTTTGTGACAATTAAAAAAAACAACAAATGGTAAAGAAAATATAAGAAAAATAAACTTTAAATTGAACTTGGAGACAATATGATTTGATCCACTTCAGGGTTCAAATCATATCTGGGATGTAAGAGCGATGATTGGCTGGAAATGGAGGAATGACACACAGAAAGAGCTGAATGTCTACTAAATAGTTTACTTTGTTTTGATGATTAAGAACAGAACGACTGTGGCTTTAATTTTCATAATTGTCCAACTATTGAATCTCCCTGCAAACCTGTTATTTGGTAACCTAAAACATATCACTGTTGCATGTTTAAAGGTCCCCTATCATACTGTTTCTCATCAATATATTACAGGTCTCAGATATATAGAGAACCTGTCTCTGATTGGCTGAAACACCAAACAGATCATTGCAGCATTACCCATAATCCCCTCTGTTTCAGCCCTGTTTCCAAAGTGCTGATTCTCTGTCTGTTACTTTAGATGAAAATAAGGAGCCCCTCCCCACGCCCCTCTGAGAGAGATTTGGTTACAAAGAACTCAATGGAGGAGATTCAGGTGATAAGGGGGGGGGGGTTACCTTGGTTGCTGATTGGCTAATGGTTACACAAGCCAAACCATCTTATAACATCATAAAGTGGCCAAATTCTGATCAGCTCATTTCAGACAGGTTTTTATAGAAATGGATCAAAAAGAGAGAGAATCTTTGTTCCTGAAACTTTCAGAGTCTCTTTCCACAGAGTTGATGTAGAAGAGACATGAAAAAGTGGATTTTGCATAATAGGTGACCTTTAAAAAAAGAAGTACATATGGTCCTTATTGCACTTACATCCACATACTTTAAAACCAAAAATAAACATGGTTCATCTGCCCAGGATGTGTAGACATGTTTCAAAAGATAAAATAAAATGCTCTAAACTTTGAATGCCATACAGACAGAATCGCAGTGATGTGGTTTAACCTGCAATTCCCAAAATTGTACGATATTTTGACTTCACGACACCACCGCTAAGCTAAAGGTGGCTAATGTTGGGCTATAAAGGAACTACAGCACGGTCACATGACTTCACGACACCACCGCTAAGCTAAAGGTGGCTAATGTTGGGCTATAAAGGAGCTACAGCACTGTCACATGACTTCAGGTCACCACCCGCTAAGCTAAAGGCGGCTAATGTTGGGCTATAAAGGAACTACAGCACGGTCCACATGACTTCACGACACCACCGCTAAGCTAAAGGAGGCTAATGTTGAGCTATAAAGGAGCTACAGCACGGTCACATGACTTCACGTCACCACCGCTAAGCCAAAGGAGGCTAATGTTGGGCTATAAAGGAGCTACAGCACGGTCACATGACTTCACGTCACCACCGCTAAGCTAAAGGCGGATAATGTTGGGCTATAAAGGAACTACAGCACGGTCACATGACTTCACGTCACCACCGCTAAGCTAAAGGTGGCTAATGTTGGGCTATAAAGGAACTACAGCACCGTCACATGACTTCACGTCACCACCGTTAAGCTAAAGGCGGCTAATGTTGGGCTATAAAGGAACTACAGCACGGTCACATGACTTCACGTCACCACCGCTAAGCTAAAGGTGGCTAATGTTGGGCTATAAAGGAACTACAGCACGGTCACATGACTTCACGTCACCACCGCTAAGCTAAAGGAGGCTAATGTTGGGCTATAAAGGAAACTACAGCACGGTCACATGACTTCACGTCACCACCGCTAAGCTAAAGGTGGCTATGTTGGGCTATAAAGGAACTACAGCACGGTCACATGACTTCACGTCACCACCGCTAAGCTAAAGGAGGCTAATGTTTGGGGCTATAAAGGAATTACAGCACGGTCACATGACTTCACGTCACCACCGCTAAGCTAAAGGAGGCTAATGTTGGGCTAAAAGATCAAATAAAATGCTCTAAAGTTTTGAATGCCATACAGACAGAATCGCAGGGATGTGGTTTAAACTGTAATGCCCACAATTGTACGATATAAAACTCAATTTATGGTTTCATCTGAGAACTGGAAAGCTGATTGAGATGAGTCCTTGGTCCCTAAAAGCACCAATTCATTTAAGGCTAATTGACATTTAACAAAAATACCTGTTAACAAAGAGCTATCTTCCTAACGTACTATTTCAGCTAACTTCTTCCACAAGTACACACACTGTACATTTTACATTTATATTCAATCTAATATTTCATTCCTCAGATACTTATGTATAAATCATATTCTGCTTTATATGTTGTTTACTGTACATTCGTAATTCAACATGTATATTTTCTACTTTTTTTTTTTAATGCTATTTTATTTCTATTGAGATGTTTACATTTTGAACATTTATCTTTAGTCTTTACATTTTTATTGTACAATGCCATGTCTTTTTATGCTGCTGCATACACAAAACATCCTGAATTGGGATCAATAAAGTACTTCTTATCTTATCTTACAAATAAACGAAATGCACCAGTAGATTTTGTCAAAATCAGCTTCTTAAGTATAAAAAAAGCTAGTTTCTCCACATCCAGCCAGCGAGTCACCTAAATGACTAACACTGGTTATGTATTGTTGAAACGCAATAAAAAGATTTGTTATCACCAGAGGTGGGAAGTAGTGGAGTACAAATACTTTGTTACTGTACTTAAGTACATTTTTCTGGTATCAGTACTTTACTCCACTACTTATTTTTCTGACGACTTTTTACTTTTACTTCTTACATTTTGAACACAAATACCTGTACTTTCTACTTCTTACATGTTGAACACAAATACCTGTACTTTCTACTACTTACATGTTGAACCCAAATACCTGTACTTTCTACTTCTTACATTTTGAACCCAAATACCTGTACTTTCTACTTCTTACATTTTGAACACAAATACCTGTACTTTCTACTTCTTACATGTTGAACTCAAATACCTGTACTTTCTACTTCTTACATGTTGAACCCAAATACCTGTACTTTCTACTTCTTACATGTTGAACACAAATACCTGTACTTTCTACTTCTTACATGTTGAACACAAATACCTGTACTTTCTACTACTTACATGTTGAACCCAAATACCTGTACTTTCTACTTCTTACATGTTGAACCAAATACCTGTACTTTCTACTTCTTACATGTTGAACCAAATACCTGTACTTTCTACTTCTTACATGTTGAACCAAATACCTGTACTTTCTACTTCTTACATGTTGAACCAAATACCTGTACTTTCTACTTCTTACATGTTGCAAATACCTGTACTTTCTACTTCTTACATGTTGAACACAAATACCTGTACTTTCTACTTCTTACATGTTGAACACAAATACCTGTACTTTCTACTTCTTACATGTTGAACACAAATACCTGTACTTTCTACTTCTTACATGTTGAACCAAATACCTGTACTTTCTACTTCTTACATGTTGAACCAAATACCTGTACTTTCTACTTCTTACATGTTGAACCAAATACCTGTACTTTCTACTTCTTACATGTTGAACCAAATACCTGTACTTTCTACTTCTTACATGTTGAACCCAAATACCTGTACTTTCTATTTCTTACATGTTGAACACAAATACCTGTACTTTCTACTTCTTACATGTTGAACCCAAATACCTGTACTTTCTACTTCTTACATGTTGAACTCAAATACCTGTACTTTCTACTTCTTACATGTTGAACCCAAATACTGTACTTTCTACTTCTTACATGTTGAACACAAATACCTGTACTTTCTACTTCTTACATGTTGAACCCAAATACCTGTACTTTCTATTCTTACATTGTTGAACACAAATACCTGTACTTTCTACTTCTTACATTTTGAACCCAAATACCTGTACTTTCTACTTCTTACATGTTGAACACAAATACCTGTACTTTCTACTTCTTACATGTTGAACAACAATACCTGTACTTTCTACTCTTACATGTTGAACCCAAATACCTGTACTTTCTACTTCTTACATGTTGAACTCAAATACCTGTACTTTCTACTTCTTACATGTTGAACCAAATACCTGTACTTTCTACTTCTTACATGTTGAACCAAATACCTGTACTTTCTACTTCTTACATGTTGAACACAAATACCTGTACTTTCTACTTCTTACATGTTGAACCAAATACCTGTACTTTCTACTTCTTACATGTTGAACTCAAATACCTGTACTTTCTACTTCTTACATGTTGAACAAATACCTGTACTTTCTACTTCTTACATGTTGAACTCAAATACCTGTACTTTCTACTTCTTACATGTTGAACCAAATACCTGTACTTTCTACTTCTTACATGTTGAACCAAATACCTGTACTTTCTACTTCTTACATGTTGAACCAAATACCTGTACTTTCTACTTCTTACATGTTGAACCCAAATACCTGTACTTTCTACTTCTTACATGTTGAACCAAATACCTGTACTTTCTACTTCTCTCATTTCCCAAACAGCTGGTTCCTTTAGTCTGAATGTGTGTTTGGTGGCGTGATCATTATTCTTTAGAGTCACTGCGTGCCTATTGATTTGAACACGATCCGTGTATCCATCATTTCCTGGTCTTCTCTAAAGAAGAGGGACCAATGGAAACGTTGTCATGTTGCCGTTGTTCAGCATGGAAACATTCATTAGCTAACAATGACATTATTGTTCTATTAATATAAAGGGAGGTCAGGTACTCTTTAAAACAGCTGCTAGTTATGGGTACTTTGTACTGAAGTACATTTCAAAGCCCACACTTCTTTACTTTTACTTGAGTAAAGAAGTTTAGTCAGTACTTCTACTTTTACCAGAGTACTTTTAAACACGAGTATCTGTACTTCTACTTGAGTAAAGGATGTGAGTACTTGTGGTTTATTGTGTTACCTGCAGGCAGATGGCGAGGTTGACCCGGCAGCCGAAGGAGGTGCTGACGGCCCGCGGGTGGAGGCCCAGATCCTTGAAGAGTTTGGAGAAGGACTGAGTGAGGGCGGTGCGAGGACGCTCCTCCGCTACGACCACACAGGTCCTGACCCGGGACAGGTCCAACCCCCGAGCCTGCAGCAGAACAAAAACATTTAGTTATCTAATTATTTAATTATGTATTTACTTATTCATCAGCAGGAGAGGACTCTTTAAAGTAGAGACACTACATACTGATATACACCTGAACATCAGTAGGAGAGGACTCTTTAAAGTAGAGACACTACATACTGATATATACACCTGAACATCAGTAGGAGAGGACTCTTTAAAGTAGAGACACTACATACTGATATATACACCTGAACATCAGTAGGAGAGGACTCTTTAAAGTAGAGACACTACATACTGATATACACCTGAACATCAGCAGGAGAGGACTCTTTAAAGTAGAGACACTACATACTGATATACACCTGAACATCAGCAGGAGAGGACTCTTTAAAGTAGAGACACTACATACTGATTATACACCTGAACATCAGTAGAGAGGACTCTTTAAAGTAGAGACACTACATACTGATATACACCTGAACATCAGCAGGAGAGGACTCTTTAAAGTAGAGACACTACATACTGATATACACCTGAACATCAGCAGCAGAGGACTCTTTAAAGTAGAGACACTACATACTGATATACACCTGAACATCAGCAGGAGAGGACTCTTTAAAGTAGAGACACTACATACTGATATACACCTGAACATCATCAGGAGAGGACTCTTTAAAGTAGAGACACTACATACTGATATACACCTGAACATCAGCAGCAGAGAACTCTTTAAAGTAGAGACATACATACTGATATACACCTGAACATCAGCAGAGAGGACTCTTTAAAGTAGAAACACTACATACTGATATACACCTGAACATCAGCAGGAGAGGACTCTTTAAAGTAGAGACACTACATACTGATATACACCTGAACATCAGCAGCAGAGAACTCTTTAAAGTAGAGACATACATACTGATATACACCTGAACATCAGCAGGAGAGGACTCTTTAAAGTAGAGACACTACATACTGATATACACCTGAACATCAGCAGGAGAGGACTCTTTAAAGTAGAGACACTACATACTGATATACACCTGAACATCAGCAGGAGAGGACTCTTTAAAGTAGAGACACTACATACTGATATACACCTGAACATCAGCAGCAGAGGACTCTTTAAAGTAGCACTCTTTACCTTCAGGGAGTCAGTCTGCAGCCCCAGTCCCTTGGTGCAGAGCTCCATGACGCTGTAGGAGCAGAAAGTGTCTCGGACCTTGAACTGACTGACGGCCGACAGCCAGAGGGAGGGGTTGAGCTCCAGCTCTGAGGGGGGGATGAGGATGGACTGGTGCCCCGAGTACACACTGTGGGACAAGACAAAAAACAGCTGAGCAAAGAGGGGTTGATGCCAAAAATCTGGAAATGCATGTTGATTTTAACGTGCTAGCTAAACTGATCCAAGCGAAAACAATTTTAATTTAAATTATTATTTTTTTCTACTTTCTTGTTTATTTCTTGTCTTGTAATTGTTATTGTACAATGCTCTGTCTTTTTATGCTGCTGCAACACAAACATTTCCCAAATTGGGATCAATAAAGTTCTGTCTTATCTTACCTAGAGCTCCACTACCTTATATATTTTAAATAATAATAAATGCATTCATGGGATTTCCTATTTCTCCATGAACCCTAAACACAAGGTACTGTGTGTTAGCAAGTTATGCAACACCGCTGGCAAGTCTTTTCTATAGATGTCATTTCATCTTTTTTGATAACCCTGACAAAAAAACAAACCCAAAATCACCTTTAAATACTATTTTTGTTCACATTTTTAACAGAAATAAAGTCATTTACCACATTTAACACCACAAAAACTCAAAATCTTGCCCAGTATGTGTGTCTAATATCTAGTCAGAATATGTCTCTACACCCGATACAACACATAATAACTTCAGAAGTAAAGTGAGATATCGGCTCTTGTTTTTAGACAATGCACCATCTTGTTAAGTCGTATCTCAGATTAAACACATATTTATTAGAAAATCACCAACTATCAGAAAACAGAAACACTTTGAGCTTATATTTTAACACAACCTTTTCCAGATTCTGGTAAATATAGTTCAAAATGAGTTTTCCCAGATAATTACAAGATGTGATTTATCTAAATATCCCTTCTTATTTCAAGACATCTTACCAAGCACATGTTCACTTGTTCTATTGGCAGATTTTTGTACTTATTTCAAGTGAAAACAGCTTGTTTTCATTATTGTTGAACTTGTTTTTGGAGCAGCATGTTTTCCAGTGAACAGATTATTTAGGCAAACAAACACAATAAGACATAGCCCTAGATAAAACAAGAACAACCTTCTCAATGTACTAGAAGCTATTTTCCAGTTGCACTAAGTAGTGTATGTTGATGTTGAATGGGTGGTTCTGACCTGCAGAGGCACCAGAGCACGAAGCCCAGGCCGCAGTACGGGTCCAGGCAGATGGCCACCTCTCGGGAGGGGTACAGCTCACACTGCAGCTTGATGGAGCGGCAGAAGGCACTGGTGGCTGTGTGAGACATCTGAACACAAATATTGACTTTAAACCAGTTTATTATAAATGTTATATTTTCTACATCTTCTTTCTATTATCAGATGTCAAATAAAGTCAATCATTTTGCCCAAAAAAAGAATATTAATACAAAAACGGCTCATTTTAAACTGTATGTTATCAGATACAATTATTGTATGGCTGCAGCTTCAACGAGTACTAACAAAGATATATCAACTCAAAATATTTATTTATTTCACTTTTTTTCTGAATGTTTTATGTTTTTAATCAAACATTTTTTATTATTTTTTTTTTAACTTTACATTTTTTTTTGTTTAAATAAAAAAATAAAAATGGAATAAGTACAATAAAATCAATTTAATAAATTTGGAGTTGAAACATCTTTTTTATAAATACAGTTCGCACACACACAGATTATGTTATTGTTTATTATTATTTGTATTATCATTTTCTTTTGTTGGATTTTTTTGGTCTATTATTCAATTTTTTCTGTACATTTTTTTGGGATCTTATGTCTTTCAGAGTAAGAACGAGAAAATTGAAAAAAAAAGTATTTCTTCTGCCTCACACTCGATACTTCCTGTCGTGCAGCTTCGATAAAACATTGAATTAACTGGACATAAAAAGCCCTGATTATCTCAACTGTGTGACGATGAGACGACCGCCTTGCAGGCTTGGAATTTCGTCATTTTAGGGGCAAGGCCATTTGGCCTTCCCGTTCACATTATTTTTTAAGGGCACAAAGGCCACATGACAGGGCACAAAGGCTGTTTGGTTAAATTACGCTGGTGTTACCTTTCAGATTCTCATTCACCAAGAAACATAAATTATGTATTAAAACATTTGTTTTAATTTAAAAACATTGAAAAACATTGCATAAATATGAACATATACACTCAAACAAACAAACAAAACTACTTAACAATACAAGCTCAATTTGAAACAGTGTGTGTGAGAGAGAAAGAGAGAGAGAGAGAGAGAGAGAGAGAGAGAATGTGAGTGAGAGAGAGTGATGGAGACTGTATGAGAGAGACGGAGAGAGTGTGAGTGAGAGAGACAGGGAGTTTTAATCTGACTCGGAATCATGAATCAGAATCTGGAACAGGGTCAGAGTTCAGTCTTGGCCCATACGACTGAATGTCTGGTCTCCTGCTTGATGAGGCCAGCTCTCCACCACCTTGCCACTGCATCCTCACTAACCCTAACCCGGAACAATCACAGCAGAGCAATCGCTCTGATCCACAGACACGGGACTATCCTAATGCGCGCACTAATATGACTTCACTAGCGTTGTTTACACGGCATGTCTGACGGAACAATCACAGCAGAGCAATCGCTCTGATCCACAGACACGGGACTATCCTACTGCGCGCACTAGTATGACTTCACTAGCGTTGTTTACACTGGAACTTTTGAGAGGGGCACAAAGGCCACTTTGGCCGTGAATTGCATTTTTTTTCACAGGGCATCACGGCCAAAGTGCGGGGCAATGACGGCCATGGCCGTCGTGGCCGTCGTGAAATTCCCACCCTGCCGCCTTGTTAGTCTCTCTGTGTTTCGGCTCAGCGCTGCTCATTAATGACGGAGATTAAACATAATGGACGGACAATTCAGCAGCTCAGAGAATCTGCCATCGTTTCCTCTGCGCTGATCAGAGAGGGTTTCACAACGCCTTCTTTAATGAGGCTTCTGTGCGATACGATAATACTCTAATGGTCAGATCAAGTCTGAAATGTGACTTGCATCACAGCAGCTCCACGTGTAACATCAACAGACACAGATCAAGACACAATACATGAACAACAAACAACAAACATTTAACATAGCAGCACGATCAGTGAGAGAAAACCTGCTCAAAGAGCCAGTGGGATGGTAAATTGTGATCGTGATGTAGCGACGCTGGTAAGGGGTGTGTGTGTGTGTGTGTGTGTGTGTGTGTGTGTGTGTGTGTGTGTGTGTGTGTGTGTGTGTGTGTGTGTGTGTGTGTGTGTGGCCGAGCATTACTATACTTGTGGGGACCTACATCTGTTTACACAGTCACGTGTGGGGACTCGCCTCCCTTATGGGACTCCACTCGTCAAAGTCCTCAATGACCTCCTCACCTCTGCTGACACTGGTTCCCTCAATATTCTCATCCTCCTCGACCCGAGTGCAGCCTTCGATACCATGAGTCACAACATCCTGCTCACCCGACTCAGGGACTTTGGTATTGAAGGTATTGCACTCAGGTGGCTCCAGTCCTACCTCACTGAACGATCCCACTTCATCTCCCTCCCAAACCACTCCTCTGCCACAGCTTCAGTCACCCAAGGCGTTCCTCAAGGATCAGTACTTGGCCCCCTCCTCTTCATCATTTACATCCTCCCCCTCGGTCAGATACTCCGCCACTTCAACCTCGACTTCCACTGCTATGCTGATGACACTCAGATCTACCTCAGCACCAAATCCCTCCATAACCCACCCCTTACCCACATCGATTCCTGTCTGACAGCTATTAAAACTTGGATGCAACATAACCTCCTCAAACTGAACAGCAACAAAACAGAACTCCTCCTAATCGGCTCCAAATCCACCCTCAGCAAGGTCACTAACATAACTCTCACCATCGATGGCACCATTGTTTCCCCCTCCAATCAGGCACGCAACCTTGGCGTAATCTTTGACCCCACCCTCTCCCTCGAACCTCACATCCGCCAAACAGCCAAAACCTCATTTTTCCACCTCCGCAATATTGCAAAAATCCTACCCTCTCTCACCCGCCCCGCAGCCGAAAGACTAATCCATGCCTTCATTTCCTCCCGCCTTGAGTACTGC
>JAPTMU010000257.1:42500-47500 GCA_028583405.1 Pogonophryne albipinna
TGTGTGTGTGTGTGTGTGTGTGTGTGTGTGTGTGTGTGTGTGTGTGTGTGTGTGTGTGTGTGTGTGTGTGTGTGCATTTCAGTGTATGTGTCTGTCTGTCTCTCTGTATGTGTGCGTGCGTGCGTGTATGTGTGTGTGTGTGTGCGCGCGTGCGTGCGTGTATGTGTGTGTGTGTGTGTGTGTATGTAGACTCCTCTCTATGCCTTTGTCACGTCTGATAGGAGCTTTAGGCGCGCTTGATTCGTGTCTCACAGTTGAAAGTGGATTATTCTGCTGGAGGAGCTTCTGTGTTTCTGCGGCTGAAGTTGAAATAATAACGTGACTCTTTTTCTCATTCATGCCGTTGCCGATCAAATTGCAGGAGGAACGGATGGTGCGTTGATACTATAAATAAAATGTATCGCTTTATACTTTCTCTTATTGTGTTATCTGTGTGCTGAATTGTTTTATCTTCAAAACGTGTTGGCGTTACAGAAGAAGACCACAATACAAATGGAGTGTCTTGCTTCCGCTTCAGGATCTTTACAGTATGTTACAGTGCGATAGTGTTTTAAATCCTAATTGAATTAATCACTTTAAAAAGGCACTTAGTAAAGACTAACAGTTCCAGTTCTGCTGCCATGTAACCAGTACTGTGTGTAATGGAGTAAAGCACGGAGATTACTGAGTTTAACATCAACACTTAATTATCTGTTTTGTTTTACGGGTGGTCTGTTCAGGATGATTAAAGAGGCCCTTTACTCTGCTGTTGGGGGTTTCCCCTTTCCTCAGTAAGGCATATGATAAGGCATGTTTCTTCGTCTTGATTTATTTATACTGAATATTAAAAAATGGTTTGAACTCTGCACAAAGTAAAAAACGTGATTTATTTAACCCATAGACATTTTATCATATCATTTCCATTCATTTTTTTGTAGAAAGAGTATGCACCTGTCATGTATATATATTTCACATGAAATGTATTTTAAAAGCTGTTACAGAATGTGTTTTGTAATGTCCATAACAAACACCAAAAGAAAAGCAAATAAAACTTAGTGTTTTTGGTTTCTTACATTTTATCTGTTGTTTGTGTTCAGTATTATCCATTTCATATATTTCCATTAGCCGCGTTCACACCAAGTACTTTGCCGTACTTAGTTCCCCCATGGAACTAAGTACAGATCGCGTTCACACCGGAATAAGTTCCCTGATGGAGTATTAGGCAAATGAAGCCGCTGACGTCACATCTTCTTCTTCTTCTTCTTCTGCTTTGGGTTTACTGGCAGGCCGCAAACAACTTCACGGCGTATACTGCCCCCCGAAGTCCCCGGCCCGAAGTCCCCGGAGTTGGGGACTGGCTTCAGTAGAAGCTGCTGGGACTCCCAGCAGCTTCTACTGAAGCCTTCCGAGTAAATCGCCAGAACGCCGACACCTCCTCATCTTCACCGCTCCCATGTTTTCTTTTGTGTTGCCATAAGTTAGTCTCTCTCAGTTGGTGCACTGGGCTAATGCTAATTTCATTTAATTTCAAACCTTTATTTACCCAGGTGTATCCCATTGAGATCATTGATCTCTTTTTCAAGGGAGACCTGCTCAAGTAGGTTCCACATGAAACATAAAAACATAAACAGAACAACAAAAAGGACATCTTACAGCATCATTACAGGGATTACAATTTACAATAACTATCCACATAAACAGGTACCAACAGCTTCCGATTGAGTAGCATCCAACCGAGCTTTAAAAACATTTAGTGGCACCAGATTGCTCAGTTTCCATTTCAATTGCAGACTATTCCAAGACAGAGGAGCTGCGCATCTAAAAGCTGTCTTCCCTAAGACAGTTGGCACATTTAATAAAACCACAGCATGCGATCTCAGGCAGTAGCCACTTACAATTCGCCGTGAGATCAGGGAGCAGATATAAGATGGAAGTTTCCCTAACATGGCTTTGTATATAAAAATGTACCAGTGACTGAGCCTCCGTACAGTTAGTGAAAGCAAACCAGCCCTTGCATACAGGGTACAGTGATGGGTTAATGCTTTACAGTTTGTCACAAATCTCAGTGCGCTGTGATACGCAGCTATCTATAATGCTAATAATGCTAATGCCAGCAAATAAAATGGCGACTTCACAAAACATTTCTGAGTTTTACGGGGCGTGGTTTGCAATTCGTCCAGCCAATCAGAAATTGGAACTTTTTTCTCCCCAGGATAGCACCACCTCTCTAGCAGGGACTAAAAAGGGGGTAAAAGTTCTCGGAATTAAGTTCTAGTTCTCGGAAATAAGTACTCCGGTGTGAACGTGCCTATTGTGTTTAGCAATGCTAATCACAGCCTTCCTATCAATCCTTTAAACGCTGTATAAGAGCATTATACTGTCACTTAATCTTCATAAACTCTACAAGAAAACTTTCATTTTCTCAATCTGCTCCAATATTAACGTTAAATCAAAAACCTGAGAAAATCTTGCAGAATTAAGTAACGTGTGCATTTTAAACAGCTTGTAGTTGTATGTAACTCCTTAGTTATAAAACATAAATACAAGCATTTTCATTGAAATCTTACTATTTAAAACCCTGTCTCACAAACTCTCACACTTGTTTTGGGATTCTCAAATAATCTCGAGGCCTTCAAGGAACACAATGAAGGAAACGGTGACAGTTCCCATTTCTTTACAAACAGCTGTGTCAGTGTTTCTGAGGAGATGTTACAAATAAATCACATTTCTCCATCTCAGATGACACAGAGCATTTCAATAATCACAAAGTCTAGAGAAGACGAGGAGCTCATTCACACAGAGGGTCTGGTTTTCAGGTCACATGCAGCGATGGATAAACAAACGATGAAGGGATGAATCAACGATAACGATGGTGAGAAGCAGCAACAGAGAGTTCCTCCTCTAACCCTGACTAACATTCAGAAAATGTGAATGCCGTGAATCTACGTCAACTTTTGAGGAAAACATGACTGCGTGTCAGTTTCCGCTTCTTATATGCATTGTGTCTTTTCAGGAATAAACGTCCGTTATATGTTTATTTACGCATGGAAGTAAGACTCAGGATAAGATTGTGCTTACGGCAACAGCAAACAAATAATGTTTGTAATGTAAAATAAGTTTATTTATTACAAAAACCTGGTGTTAAAGTTATGTACGTTACAGTAAGGTCGAAACATGGGAAAGGAACAGCTGTCTCATGATAGTCGTGGCTTTCTTTTGGGACTCATTCACCCATCGTCTAACTACCCTATGCTGACCTCATTGCTCTTCATACGCTAAGCTAAGCTATGCTAAGCTAACTGGCGTTTCCAAAATGTTAAACAAGTCCTTTAACTGCCAAAAAAAGTCAAAAATAAAACCGGACCCTCTTTATAAAACAGTAAAATACATATAGCGACAGTATTGATATTCACTTGGTCCGCGAAACACCGTGGCCATTTCTCAATGTCGACGATACTGGCTTCCAAGCCAATATTTCAAGGATGCTACGTCATCGAGTGCCGCCGAAGGACTGTTCCAATCTCCAGCATACTTGGAATTCCAGCGAGGCCACGTCCTTGGTTTGGGGGAAATTTCGAGGCTGCACATGGGTAGACTTCGCGTCCTTAAAATCCCCACAATGCTTTGCGCCCGGACCAATTTCAAAAACCCTTGCGGAGAATGGCTGAACCGACGCAGCACACATTTAAATGTAAGTATAGTGGCGTAGAACATGTGTTGGTAAATATGTTACTTTGTTACATTTGTTATCACCAAAAGTGTGTTCCGTGAAAGTAAAGCAAGTTCATAATAAGATAGACATCGTGAGGTATTTCTTTTCGGTACAGTTTATGTTGAAACCGTTAGAGAGAGTGGCACACTTGTTAGCCTGTTCCATTCTTCTTCGTTTTCCGAAGCCGTGGCTTGGAAGTATACTTGCTTCATTTCTGAAGAAAGTGACTTGGAAGTACGCGACTACCAAGCCAGCATCCTCGAGATTGAGAAACGGCCCGTGTTTTGAGGGGGGGTCGGCAGAGAAATCACTTCACGTGTCAACTTAGCTGGTAATAAACCTGATTCTGATTCACCATGTGTTTGGTGACAGCGTAATGAACCAGGTGCATGCTGGGAGTCTGGCTACAGCGGTGGAGTTTGGTGGTTGTTATTATTTATGAGCTTGTCTCTTCTTATTAAAATCTACACGGTGTGTGTTTGAGGCCACCTGATATATTCAGAAAGAGAGAGGAGAGGAAAATCTGTTCTGTCAGAAACACACTCCTCCTGTTCCTCTTCATCACTCCTCCTGTTACTCTTCATCACTCCTCTCTCTGCTTCAGTTCCACTCCGTTTCCTCTCTGTCTTCATGTCAGCTTCTTCTTGCTGTCATGACCTCTATTTCTGTTGTTTGTTTATTCAGTGACTCTCTCCTCCTGTCTTACTCATTTTTAACGGTACAAATACGACTTCAACAGAGCTGTCAAAGCATCTAATGTTGCCAGGCTTCCCCTTCTGCCGTTAGACTTTCCTTTTCGCTATAGATCTCAAATCATAGTGAAAAAGTAAGTAGTAATATGGCCACTCTGCATCTTGAATCTCAATAATTTGAACCTATCCTCTGACAGAAAACTTTAAATGAGCTTAATTGTCCAGCAATAACTGATGAATCAAAGAAACACAAACAACTGAAAACTGCCTGATTGATGATGCTGTGATATGAGGTTTTAAAGAGGCCCTATCATGCTTTTTGGGGTTTTCTGTTTTCCTGTAGAGGTTGACCAATCATCTGAACATCGGCACGAGAGGACTCTTTAAAGTAGAGACACTACATACTGATATACACCTGAACATCAGCACGAGAGGACTCTTTAAAGTAGAGACACTACATACTGATATACACCTGAACATCAGCAGGAGAGGACTCTTTAAAGTAGAGACACTACATACTGATATACACCTGAACATCAGCAGGAGAGGACTCTTTAAAGTAGAGACACTACATACTGATATACACCTGAACATCAGTAGGAGAGGACTCTTTAAAG
>JAPTMU010000257.1:52500-102500 GCA_028583405.1 Pogonophryne albipinna
CTCTTTTCTTTCTTAGTTACATTAAGCTGTCTTTGGCTGTTTTCTTTCTTAGTTAACATTAAGCTGTCTTTGGCTATTTTCTTTCTTAGTTAACATTAACCTGTCTTTGGCTCTTTTCTTTCTTATTAACATTAAGCTGTCTTTGGCTCTTTTCTTTCTTAGTTAACATTAAGCTGTCTTTGGCTCTTTCTTTCTTAGTTAACATTAAGCTGTCTTTGGCTCTTTTCGTTCTTAGTTAACATTAAGCTGTCTGGCTCTTTTCTTTCTTAGTTAACATTAAGCTGTCTGGCTCTTTTCTTTCTTAGTTAACATTAAGCTGTCTTTGGCTCTTTTCTTTCTTAGTTAACATTAAGCTGTCTTTGGCTCTTTCTTTCTTAGTTAAACATTAAGCTGTCTTTGGCTCTTTTCTTTCTTAGTTAACATTAAGCTGTCTCTGGCTCTTTTCTTTCTTAGTTACATTAAGCTGTATTTGGCTCTTTCTTCTTAGTTAACATTAAGTGTCTGGCTCTTTTCTTTCTTAGTTAACATTAAGCTGTCTGGCTCTTTTCTTTCTAGTTAACATTAAGCTGTCTTTGGCTCTTTCTTTCTAGTTAACATGAAGCTGTCTTTGGCTCTTTCTTTCTTAGTTAACATTAAGCTGTCTTTGGCTCTTTTCGTTCTTAGTTAACATTAACGTGCTGCTCTTTGGCTCTTTTCTTTCTTAGTTAACATTAAGCTGTCTTTGGCTCTTTTCTTTCTTAGTCAACATTAAGCTGTCTTGGCTCTTTCTTCTAGTCAACATTAAGCTGTCTGGCTATTTTCTTTCTTAGTTAACATTAAGCTGTCTTTGGCTCTTTTCTTTCTTAGTTAACATTAAGCTGTCTGGCTCTTTTCTTTCTTAGTTAACATTAAGCTGTCTGGCTATTTTCTTTCTTTAGTTAACATTAAGCTGTCTTTGGCTCTTTTCTTTCTTAGTTAACATTAAGCTGTCTTTGGCTCTTTCTTTCTTAGTCAACATTAAGCTGTCTGGCTATTTTCTTTCCTTAGTTAACATTAAGCTGTCTTTGGCTCTTTTCTTTCTTAGTTAACATTAAGCTGTCTGGCTTTTTCGTTCTAGTTACATTAAGCTGTCTTTGGCTCTTTCTTCTTAGTTAACATTAGCTGTCTTTGGCTCTTTTCTTTCTTAGTCAACATTAAGCTGTCTTTGGCTCTTTTTTTCTTAGTCAACATTAAGCTGTCTGGCTATTTTCTTTCTTAGTTAACATTAAGCTTCTTTGGCTCTTTTCTTTCTTAGTTAACATTAGCTGTCTGGCTCTTTTCTTTCTTAGTCAACATTAAGCTGTCTGGCTATTTTCTTTCTTAGTTAACATTAAGCTGTCTTTGGCTCTTTTCTTTCTTAGTAACATTAAGCTGTCTGGCTCTTTTCTTTCTTAGTTAACATTAAGCTGTTGGCTATTTTCTTTCTTAGCAACATTAAGCTGTCTTTGCTCTTTTCTTTCTTAGTTAACATTAGCTGTCTGGCTCTTTTCTTTCTTAGTTAACATTAAGCTGTCTTTGGCTCTTTTCTTTCTTAGTTAACATTAAGCTGTCTTTGGCTCTTTTCTTTCTTAGTTAACATTAAGCTGTCTTGGCTCTTTTCTTTCTTAGTTAACAATAAGCTGTCTTTGGCTCTTTTCTTCTTAGTTAACATTAAGCTGTCTTTGGCTCTTTTCTTTCTTAGTTAACATTAAGCTGTCTCTGGCTCTTTTCTTTCTTAGTTAAAATAAGCTGTCTTGGCTCTTTCTTTCTTAGTTAACATTAAGCTGTCTTTGGCTCTTTCTTTCTTAGTTAACATTAAGCTGTCTTTGGCTCTTTTCTTTCTTAGTAACATAAGCTGTCTTTGGCTCTTTTCTTCTTAGTTAACATTAAGCTGTCTTTGGCTCTTTCTTTCTTAGTTAACATTAAGCTGTCTTTGGCTCTTTTCTTTCTTAGTTAACATTAAGCTGTCTTTGGCTCTTTTCTTCTTAGTAACATTAAGCTGTCTTTGGCTCTTTTCTTTCTTAGTTAACATTAAGCTGTCTTTGGCTTTTTCTTCTTAGTTAACATTAAGCTGTATTGGTTTTCTTTCTTAGTCAACATTAAGTGTCTTTGGCTTTTCTTTCTTAGTTACATTAAGCTGTCTTGGCTCTTTTCTTCTTAGTTAACATAAGCTGTCTTTGGCTCTTTTTCTTTCTTAGTAAACATTAAGCTGTCTTTGGCTCGTTTCTTTTTAGTTAACATTAAGCTGTCTGGCTCTTTTCTTTCTTAGTAACATTAAGCTGTCTTTGGCTCTTTCTTTCTTAGTTAACATTAAGCTGTCTTTGGCTTTTCTTTCTTAGTTAACATTAAGCTGTCTTTGGCCTTTTCTTTCTTAGTTAACATTAAGCTGTCTTGGCTCTTTTCTTTCTTAGTTAACATTAAGCTGTCTTTGGCTCTTTTCTTTCTTAGTTAACATTAAGCTGTCTTTGGCTCTTTTCTTTCTTAGTTAACATTAAGCTGTATTTGGCTCTTTTCTTTCTTAGTCAACATTAAGCTGTCTTTGGCTCTTTTCTTCTTAGTTAACATTAAGCTGTCTTTGGCTCTTTTCTTTCTTAGTTAACATTAAGCTGTCTTTGGCTCTTTTCTTCTTAGTTAACATTAAGCTGTCTTTGGCTCTTTTCTTTCTTAGTTAACATTAAGCTGTCTTTGGCTCTTTTCTTTCTTAGTTAACATTAAGCTGTATTTGGCTCTTTTCTTTCTTAGTCAACATTAAGCTGTCTTTGGCTCTTTTCTTTCTTAGTTAACATTAAGCTGTCTTTGGCTCTTTTCTTTCTTAGTTAACATTAAGCTGTATTTGGCTCTTTTTCTTTCTAGTAACATTAAGCTGTCTTTGGCTCTTTTCTTTCTTAGTTAACATTAAGCTGTCTTTGGCTCTTTTCTTTCTTAGTTAACATTAAGCTGTCTTTGGCTCTTTTCTTTCTTAGTTTAACATTAAGCTGTCTTTGGCTCTTTTCTTTCTTAGTTAACATTAAGCTGTCTTTGGCTCTTTTCTTTCTTAGTTAACATTAAGCTGTCTTTGGCTCTTTTCTTTCTTAGTTAACATTAAGCTGTCTTTGGCTCTTTTCTTTCTTAGTTAACATTAAGCTGTCTTTGGCTCTTTTCTTTCTTAGTTAACATTAAGCTGTCTTTGGCTCTTTTCTTTCTTAGTTAACATTAAGCTGTATTTGGCTCTTTTCTTTCTTAGTCAACATTAAGCTGTCTTTGGCTGTTTTCTTTCTTAGTTAACATTAAGCTGTCTTTGGCTCTTTTCTTTCTTAGTCAACATTAAGCTGTCTTTGCTCTTTTCTTTCTTAGTTAACATTAAGCTGTCTTTGGCTCTTTTCTTTCTTAGTTAACATTAAGCTGTCTTTGGCTCTTTTCTTTCTTAGTTAACATTAAGCTGTCTTTGGCTCTTTTCTTTCTTAGTTAACATTAAGCTGTCTTTGGCTCTTTTCTTTCTTACTTAACATTAAGCTGTCTTTGCCTCTTTTCTTTCTTAGTTAACATTAAGCTGTCTCTGGCTCTTTTCTTTCTTAGTTAACAATAAGCTGTCTTTGGCTCTTTTCTTTCTTAGTTAACATTAAGCTGTCTTTGCCTCTTTTCTTTCTTACTTAACATTAAGCTGTCTGGCTCTTTTCTTTCTTACTTAACATTAAGCTGTCTTTGGCTCTTTTCTTTCTTAGTTAACATTAAGCTGTCTTTGGCTCTTTTCTTTCTTAGTTAACATTAAGCTTTCTGGCTCTTTTCTTTCTTAGTTAACATTAAGCTGTCTTTGGCTCTTTTCTTTCTTAGTTAACATTAAGCTGTCTTTGGCTCTTTTTTTCTTAGTTAACATTAAGCTGTCTTTGGCTCTTTTCTTTCTTAGTTAACATTAAGCTGTCTTTGGCTCTTTTCTTTCTTAGTTAACATTAAGCTGTCTTTGGCTCTTTTCTTTCTTAGTTAACATTAAGCTGTCTTTGGCTCTTTTCTTTCTTAGTTAACATTAAGCTGTCTTTGGCTCTTTTATTTCTTAGTTAACATTAAGCTGTCTTTGGCTCTTTTCTTTCTTAGTTAACATTAAGCTGTCTTTGGCTCTTTTCTTTCTTAGTTAACATTAAGCTGTCTTTGGCTCTTTTCTTTCTTAGTTAACATTAAGCTTTCTGGCTCTTTTCTTTCTTAGTTAACATTAAGCTGTCTTTGGCTCTTTTCTTTCTTAGTTAACATTAAGCTGTCTTTGCCTCTTTTCTTTCTTAGTTAACATTAAGCTGTCTTTGCCTCTTTTCTTTCTTACTTAACATTAAGCTTCTGGCTCTTTCTTTCTTAGTTAACATTAAGCTGTCTTTGGCTCTTTTCTTTCTTAGTTAACATTAAGCTGTCTTTGGCTCTTTTCTTCTTAGTTAACATTAAGCTGTCTTTGGCTCTTTTCTTTCTTAGTTAACAAAGCTGTCTTTGGCTCTTTTCTTTCTTAGTTAACATTAAGCTGTCTTTGGCTCTTTTCTTTCTTAGTTAACATTAAGCTGTCTTTGGCTCTTTTCTTTCTTAGTTAACATTAAGCTGTCTTTGGCTCTTTTCTTTCTTAGTTAACATTAAGCTGTCTTTGGCTCTTTTCTTTCTTAGTTAACATTAAGCTGTCTTTGGCTCTTTTCTTTCTTAGTTAATATTAAGCTGTCTGGCTCTTGTCTTTCTTAGTTAACATTAAGCTGTCTTTGGCTCTTTTCTGCTGTAACAAATGTAAATGTCCCCTCTGTGGGACATAAAGGTATTCTGATTCTGACTAGCTGGAGAAGGAAGGATTACTTCTATTGGCTTTATTGGTTAGATTTCCTGTTCGAGTTACAAAGACAGTCAAATGGGCGCTTAAATTGGTGTGATGACAATTGAAAAAGGTTGCTTGGACATAACGCAGAGTATATGTATGTATGAGTGAAGAAGGGACTAGCTGGAGCAGGAGGGATGACTGATGTTTCGTACCTGCAGCACGCGGCTCATCCACTGGAAGCTGTCCTCCTCGGTGGAGTCGGGCCGCTGCTCCGCCACCACAACGATCCTCTCATCGTGAAGCACCGTGATGGAGAACACCGCGATCCTGTAGCACACACACACACACAAATTCAGCATGTTTATTAGCTAGATAACGCATCATATGGTATCGTATTA
Source organism: Pogonophryne albipinna (assembly GCA_028583405.1). NCBI lineage: Eukaryota > Metazoa > Chordata > Actinopteri > Perciformes > Artedidraconidae > Pogonophryne > Pogonophryne albipinna. The sequence continues at coordinate 57,652 of JAPTMU010000257.1, forward strand.
TATGGTATCATATAGTAAAGTCACAAATTGAAACGTATTGTATCAAATGGTACACTGCAATCCTGCAACACACACACACACACACCCACACCCACACCCACCCACACACACACAGGTTATTCTTCAGCTATCTGTTTATCAGGGTCACAAAAGTAGTCGAGACAATATTCAAAAGGGCTTCTGTTAGCCCTGCTGTTCCTCCAACAGTATGGCTACCCAGTCTATAGTCAGGGTCCGTTTACAAAGGTTAGAGGAAGAGCGATATTCATTACAGAGAAATCTCTTCTGTCTATACACAGATCATTTGCTGATTAGAACGACTGTTTTGTTTTCGTATAAGGGAACTATTTGAGCCAATCAAGAGACTTGTGCCTACTCGCCCAACTAGTATGTTCATCCTAGCTAAAAGGATGGGTTCAAACGTTTTCAAAACCAATAGCTAATTTAGCAAATTCATTAGCTATGATTAGCGCTGATCCTACTCATATCGTATTGTATCAAATAGTATTTTCTTGAATCAAAACACAATTAATTTGTACTGTATTGAGATGTATCCTAACGTATCGTTCCGTGTCGAGATATATTACATTATATAGTATAGTATCTTATTTTATTGTACAGTAAAGTATCGCGTTGTATCGAATCTTATTGAATCTTATCCTATCATTTCCTTTTGCACCATATTGAATCTGATCATATTGCGTACAATCCTTTGCCATCATATCGTATGGTATTGTATTGCAGAGCAGAGCATCTTAAAGTTTGCAGCGTCCCCTCGGACCCTCACCTCCCCCTGTAGACGAACTTCATGGGCTCCACAGCGAGCGCGGTGGCCACGATGTCGTCGGCGTTGTGCTGCCGGCCGCCCACCAGCATCAGCCCGTCCATCTTCCCCGCCACGAAGATCAGCCCGGCCGGCCCGATGAAGCCCAGCAGCCCCGTCCGGGTGAAGGGGAACTCAGAGAGGGGGGTCCCGCTGCTGGTCACCGGGAACACCTGGGGGGGTGAAAGGGGAAACATAGGGTGGTAAACAACATATGACGAGGTAAAAGGGCGCTTTGAGGTGAACCTAAACTAATGAAGGAGCCGCTGAGGGGTTCAAACTCAGAAGTATGGGTGGTGTTCCCAGGAAAAGCTACGTTTTTTCATTTGCAAGAACCACATAGCTTATAAATGTACGACTTTAATTTTAAAACAAACAAATATGATAATGACTATTATTTAAATGAATAACCGTTATAGGTTATCCTTCCCTCTCTCACCTCGAACGTGTTTTTGGTCATGCCGGTGAGGCCGTAGTACGAGGTTCCCGTGGCGACGGTGCAAACACACAACTCTCCGACCTCATCCGTCCTGCAGAGCTGAGGAACTCCTTCAGGCCTTACCACACACATCATCCCTGCACACGCACACACACACACACACACACACACACACACACACACACACACACACACACACACACACACACACACACACACACACACACACACACACACACACACACACACACACACACACACACACACACACACACACACACACACACACACACACACACACACACACACACACACACACACACACACACACACACACACACACACAGAGAGACAGAGAGAGAGAGAGAAGAGAGAGAACACAGGGATTTAATCAATTACCAGACTGATTTGTGTTAAAGTTTTTTCAAGTTAAATATGGGATTCAGATGTCAGGATCACAGTTAGTAGCGCTTTACTTAAGTAGACATGTCTTCTGATCAGTTCAAATAAATAAAACAGAAAACACAGGAAGTTGAAGGGAATAAATAATATATCCTCTGAAAAATACTGGAGTCAAATGATAGAATATAGAGAGTCTTCTAAAAGTATAATTGTTGGGAAAATAGTGAATGTCCTCTTCCAATATCAGAGTCCACATGCTAACAAAGGTATCCCAACTGTAGCTGTGAACATGACAGGATGTGTGATTACCTAGAAGAGCATCAGGACTGTTTGAGGCATATGATAGCGATGTGATTAACATGATGATTCAGCCTCTATGGAGATAGACATATGACAAGCATGCTCATTTCTGACGTGGAGCTAATCTGAAGTAAACATTGAATACTGCTTTCTATTCCTCCATCTTGTGACTGTGTGACTCCCTCTCTTGGATATCAGCATGTGAAGGACACTGTTCAGGAACTAGTTGATGCTCTGTATGTGATGACTCCTTCCATTCTGGAGAGGATCACAGATACATGGATCCTGAGGTTGAAGCTCAAGACGGGGACGAGTGATATTTTTCTAACACTAAATATAAGTAATAAAGTGATATGTGGGTTCTCCACCAGAACCTCCACCTGTAATCATGAACACATCTTTAAACCAGGTTGATTCCCCCCCCTCACCTCCGGGCATCACGGAGCCCACGTCCTGCAGCGTCAGCACCGACAGCTTCTCCTCAGAATCCACCCGGATCACCCCGTGACTCAGACCCTGCATGGAGAGCACGCCTCGGCCGGGGGGGGAGCTGCCCTCCTCCAGCGGTCTGCAGGGGGAGAGGCAGGTCACATGATCACATGGAGGAGCAACAGGTGCTGTTCACTTTCTTTCATTGTGATGCAAACATGAGATCGTGAGATTAAGAACATCTCTTGGACAGATTTAAAGGCTTTATCGTCATTTAGCTATATAGCAATTACAAATCTTAAGTCCCAGGCTCCTCCTACAATGCAAGTATGAGACATTAAACAATAGATGCATTAAAAAAACAATAAAAAAGTACAAGAAGAAACAGAATACAGGTTTCTTTAGACGTATTTATTTTATAGTTGTAGTCTATTTAGTAGTAGGAGTATCTTTTTATGGTCACATCTACATGTTTACTGTCTGTTTGTTATAATGTCTTTTGTACATGCTGCTGTAAGAACAAAACAAAACAATTTGGGATCAATAAGTATATCTAATCTAATCCAAGTGAGGTTTGTTGGCGAGTAAGGGAACCTTTTTACGGAACAATTGGGAGGTATTTATGAAGGGCGATATCTCTTAGGGGAGGTGGAAACTTTCTTCTTGTAAATGTAGCACAATATTGTAATAAAGCACAGTAAAAGTACCTCAAAAACGTTCCTAAGTACAGTACTTTGTAAAGCTACTTTGTGATATTCCACCCGTGCTGGAAAGGGGAGGTATTTTTGGAAAGTCTGGATATATTTGAGCAAAATTAGGGGATACTTTTCTGGCTGTTTTTACAATTTTAAACAACTTTTTCAGGCTTTTTATGGAGATCTAGGTTAAGGGTCAGAACTAAATGTGTGTGTGTGTGTGTGTGTGTGTGTGTGTGTGTGTGTGTGTGTGTGTGTGTGTGTGTGTGTGTGTGTGTGTGTGTGTGTGTGTGTGTGTGTGTGTGTGTGTGTGTGTGTTGTGATGTTTTAATGAGTTTTGAAGTAGCTCTTCTGAAAATAAAGTGAGTTCATTACTACCACCCCCGCTGAGGCAAAGTGTGTTTTATAAGACTGTGTGTGGCACAAACACACACAAACACACACACACACACACACACACACACACACACTTTACAGAGTAATAATTAAGAGCATCAATTACAGCAGACGCATGTGGACGATGAAAGAAGAGGAGGGTTTGTAAGTTTAGGGTTTAAAAAGCCACAAAACTGTAAAGTCACGTACATGAATGAACCAAACAACGAGTAGGGGGTCTTTTAAGGAAGGTGTGAGCGCTAAAAATACCCTTAATTACTGTGGAGAATAAATATATTTAAGTATATATGGAAGTGGAAAGTGTTTGTAGGACATAAGGCCATAGCACAGTGAGTTTATTACCCCAAACATTTCGTTTTGATGCTATCATTTCTGTTTGAAATTGAAGGATTCAATGCTGTAAAACTAATAATAACATTAACAACTATTCATTGAATCTATCTGTGTGTGTGTGCGTGTGTGTATGTGTGTGTGTGTAGGTGTGTGTGTGTGTGTGTATGTATGTGTGTGTGTGTAGGTGTGTGTGTGTAGGTGTGTGTGTGTAGGTGTGTGCAGGTGTGTGTCTGTGTGTGTGTGTGTGTGTGTGTGTGTGTGTGTGTGTGTGTGTGTGTGTGTGTGTGTGTGTGTGTGTGTGTGTGTAGGTATGTGTTTGGGTGTGTGTGTAGGTGTGTGTGTGTGTGTGTGTGTGTGTGTGTGTGTGTGTGTGTGTGTGTGTGTGTGTGTGTGTGTGTGTGTGTGTGTGTAGGTATGTGTTTGGGTGTGTGTGTGTGTGTGTGTGTGTGTGTGTGTGTGTGTGTGTGTGTGTGTGTGTGTGTGTGTGTGTGTGTGTGTGTGTGTGTGTGTGTGTACCTCCTCAGAGCGACAGTCAGGGCTTCAGGGGAGCTGGCGCAGGGACAGATGACCTCTGGTTTCAAACCTTTGGTCTGGAAGACGTTCAGGAAGGCGTCGCACGACGAGATCGACCCTGAGACACAAGTACAACAATTCATATGTATATGAATAACTAGTACATCTACGTATCAGAGTAATCGTATAATCAGGACATCTATGAAAGAAGTCATGCTTTCGGTCAAATCATGCATAACTTTTTGTTTATCGTGTTCTTTGACGTTTTTTTTAGCAAATTGTGTTTGTAGGTTGGGGAGAACGTAAATATATATAACAGAGTGTGTGTTCTTCTAAGAGTGCGTGTTCTCAGGGTGTGTGTTCTCAGAGTGTGTGTTCTCAGAGTGTGTGTAGAGTTTGTGTTCTCAGAGTGTGTGTTCTCAGAGTGTGTGTTCTCAGAGTGTGTGTAGAGTGTGTGTTCTCAGAGTGTGTGTGTAGAGTGTGTGTTCTCAGAGTGTGTGTTCTTACAGGGATTGGAACCGTCGGCCACCACCAGCATGCGCAGGGAGCTCAGGTTGACGTCTCTCTGCTCCCTGTGAGCCACCAGAGCCCAGTGCATGTCCCGAGACTTCACACACGCCACCTTAGCTGCACACACACACACACACACACACACACACACACACACACACACACACACACACACACACACACACACACACACACACACACACACACACACACACACACACACACACACACACACACACACACACACACACACACACACACACACACACACACACACACACACACACACACACACACACACACACACACACACACACACACACACACACACACACACACACACACACAGTCCCCGTGAGATCTTATTCAACACAACATGATAATTCAACATATAAAGATGAAGAATGTCCTGAAATGGTTTTATTTCTGAATTATTTGAAACATTTTTTACTTTTATCACAAACACAACCGACGGGTGTGTTTCCTGGTGTTGTGCAGACGGGTGTGTTTCCTGGTGTTGTGCAGACGGGTGTGTTTCCCGGTGTTGTGCAGACGGGTGTGTTTCCTGGTGTTGTGCAGACGGGTGTGTTTCCTGGTGTTGTGCATATGGGTGTGTTTCCCGGTGTTGTGCAGACGGGTGTGTTTCCCGGTGTTGTGCAGACGGGTGTGTTTCCTGGTGTTGTGCAGACGGGTGTGTTTCCTGGTGTTGTGCAGACGGGTGTGTTTCCTGGTGTTGTGCAGACGGGTGTGTTTCCCGGTGTTGTGCAGACGGGTGTGTTTCCCGGTGTTGTGCAGACGGGTGTGTTTCCCGGTGTTGTGCAGACGGGTTTGTTTCCCGGTGTTGTGCAGACGGGTGTGTTTCCCGGTGTTGTGCAGACGGGTTTGTTTCCCGGTGTTGTGCAGACGGGTTTGTTTCCCGGTGTTGTGCAGACGGGTGTGTTTCCCGGTGTTGTGCAGACGGGTGTGTTTCCCGGTGTTGTGCAGACGGGTGTGTTTCCTGGTGTTGTGCAGACGGGTGTGTTTCCTGGTGTTGTGCAGACGGGTGTGTTTCCCCGTGTTGTGCAGACGGGTGTGTTTCCCCGTGTTGTGCAGACGGGTTTGTTTCCCGGTGTTGTGCAGACGGGTGTGTTTCCCGGTGTTGTGCAGACGGGTTTGTTTCCTGGTGTTGTGCAGACGGGTGTGTTTCCTGGTGTTGTGCAGACGGGTGTGTTTCCTGGTGTTGTGCAGACGGGTGTGTTTCCCCGTGTTGTGCAGACGGGTGTGTTTCCCCGTGTTGTGCAGACGGGTTTGTTTCCCGGTGTTGTGCAGACGGGTGTGTTTCCTGGTGTTGTGCAGACGGGTGTGTTTCCCGGTGTTGTGCAGACGGGTGTGTTTCCCGGTGTTGTGCAGACGGGTGTGTTTCCCGGTGTTGTGCAGACGGGTGTGTTTCCCGGTGTTGTGCAGACGGGTGTGTTTCCCGGTGTTGTGCAGACGGGTGTGTTTCCTGGTGTTGTGCAGACGGGTGTGTTTCCTGGTGTTGTGCAGACGGGTGTGTTTCCCGGTGTTGTGCAGACGGGTGTGTTTCCTGGTGTTGTGCAGACGGGTGTGTTTCCCGGTGTTGTGCAGACGGGTGTGTTTCCTGGTGTTGTGCAGACGGGTGTGTTTCCCGGTGTTGTGCAGACGGGTGTGTTTCCCGGTGTTGTGCAGACGGGTGTGTTTCCTGGTGTTGTGCAGACGGGTGTGTTTCCCGGTGTTGTGCAGACGGGTGTGTTTCCTGGTGTTGTGCAGACGGGTGTGTTTCCCGGTGTTGTGCAGACGGGTGTGTTTCCCGGTGTTGTGCAGACGGGTGTGTTTCCTGGTGTTGTGCAGACGGGTGTGTTTCCTGGTGTTGTGCAGATGGGTTACCTTTGTACTGGCAGACCTTCTGGATCCAGGACAGAGGGTTGACCTTCATCAGAGCGTACGGGATACTGATGACGTGCATCATGTTCATCACACTCTGACGGGAGGAAGAGGGAGACATTAATCCATGTTTCAAGAGAACTGGTTAATCTAAAGTATGAAGCAAAACATTGCATTTAGAGGTAGAATCATAGAAAGACATATAAATAAAGCAATGTTTGGATTGAAAGCAGTTTAAGTTATACTGTATGGGAAAAAGTAGTGATAGCAGTCAGTTTAAAAACATAAAGCAAGACAGAGAAGTATATAATATATGGAGTTAATATATAAGTGTGTTTTTCTTACAGTGAGGACGGCGTGCCACAGTCCCACCTCCTTCTTGAAGTCTAAAACATTCACTACGGTCTCCGCTGAGGACGAGAGAGATGCGTTAACAAGGGGAGGAAACAGTGTGTGTGTGTGTGTGTGTGTGTGTGTGTGTGTGTGTGTGTGTGTGTGTGTGTGTGTGTGTGTGTGTGTGTGTGTGTGTGTGTGTGTGTGTGTGTGTGTGTGTGTGTGTGTGTGTGTGTGTGTGTGTGTGTGTGTTACCCTCTGTGTAGGAGCAGGACTGTGTGAGAGCCTGGCAGTGGGTGAGCATGGCGATCCTCGTCACCGTCACCCCGAGGACGCTGCCGTCTTTACACGTCTTATACTGAAACACACACACACACACACAGAGAGAGAGAGAGAGGGTTAGGGACCTTGCTGAGGGTCTGCAGCTCTAGCTATGTCTTATTTCCAGAGAGGAATATGTTCAACGAAGACACAGCTAACTACAGGGTGCATTAGTGCTTCAAATCAGATTGAAATGGTTCTTTTAGATCTGATTTGAAAAGGGAATAGAACCATTCAAAACGCTGACATTGAATACAGTTTCAATTTGATTTTGAAAGCCGATTTATTGTGTTTTAGATGTTATGATGATTTTACATGAGGATTAGGTTTCGCTAATATTATGAGTTATTTCCTATTCTTTCCGTGTGTGATCTAAACATGATAATAACAGAGTTACAAAGGTACAATAAACACAGCAGCATAATAATACAACTGTACGCTAACAGTGCAGAAAAAGAGCTTATTAAAGAACTACAGGAAACTTAGACGCTCTCATAATTAATATAAAAAACTGTAAACCACGTTACTTTAAAGTATTTATTTACATGTACAATTTTAGCAAGTTTTTATATTGTCCTGTTCCTGTAAGCCAGTACAACGACATTTCGTTTTAATAGTACACTGTGTCTTGTTGAAATGACAATAAAGTATGTCTGAGTCTTAAGTGACAAGCAGTATTTAATAGTGCAACACAAACGTAGTGGCTGATATGTTACTGCACGTTATTATGGAACATTAATATTAATATTGCACATGTTAGCAGGAAGTGTTTTTGTAATGATGGTAATGGTATTTATATTCCACATAGTGGTCAGTGGAGGTTCTCTTTACTGAAGGGGGAGGAGTTATAGATTTATCTTGAGCTGTTCTGATAATGATAATAAATGTTGACGAGAAGCTTCTTTTCCGTGTGTTCCCAAAACCATGAATGAGAAGTGAGCGCTGCGGAGGTAATGGATGAGAATAAGATCTCCTCTGTCTGAGAAATGACTGCTGCGATGACAAAGCAGCACATTATGAGCGGCTATTACAGTTATGAATCACGCCGAGACATTCAAGAAATACATGTTAGAGAAGCTCGAAGAAAGAACCGTCTCTGAGCTGAAGTCATTTCATCTGCCTGCTGCTAAAAAACGAAAAGGGTGGATCGTGTTCCAGTCATCTCTTTAATCAGTTCCCTTTCAGGCCGTTCTTTAATCCGCGCTGCAATCAGGGAGAAGTTCAACCTGCAGACTGACGGCTGATTGGACGAGAGTCAGGTCCAATTATACAGGGGCTTCATCTCAATGAGGAGCAACTCAACAAATTACACAAGTCAGCCATAAGGAGAAAGGAAACTACCAAAGTGATATCAGGAAGAAACATGGTTCACTAAGTCCTTGTTCTGGAGAGATGAAAGCTGGAATAACCCGACTTGTTTTCGTGTTATTAACAACAAATACAAATGATTTAAAGGGGACCCATTATGCTAAATAATGACCGATCCCCCTTATCGATATATTAGCCATATGTGTTGTGTTTGTACCAGCCTGTGTGTGTGTGTGTGTGTGTGTGTGTGTGTGTGTGTGTGTGTGTGTGTGTGTGTGTGTGTGTGTGTGTGTATCTGTGTGTGTACCTGCCGTGTGTGTGTGTGCCTGTGTGTCAGTGTGTGTCTGTCTGTCTGTGTCCCTGTGTGTGTGTGTGTGTGTGTGTGTGTGTGTGTGTGTGTGTGTGTGTGTGTGTGTGTGTGTGTGTGTATGCGTGTGTGTATCTGTGTGTGTGTGTGTGTGTGTGTGTGTCACCTCGATGTATGCAGTGTCCTGGTTGGCGTCCTTGATGTGGGGGAACCAGTCTCGGGGGGGTTTGGACAGATGTTTGGATTCTGTGACGAACCACTGCAGCTTGGGCCAACCTGGACGCACAACACAAAAACAGATCAATTAAAGTAATATAATACTCAGAAGTAACTATGTGTTGAGCCTATAACAAGGTGCCATAACTACGACGTGTTAACTCACTCAAACAAGGTTTTTTTAATATATTTCTGCAACCAAATACTTATACTTTATTCCACATCTATCTGGTGTCACTTAACATCACACAGTTTAAAATGGCATGCTATTCACATGCCACTGCAAACACATGTTATAAATATGTATTTCTAGGTCAAGAAGAAGCATCTCCACGCAGGAGGAGTTACATCCTCTGTTATAAAGACAGATTATTGTCATTACTATGAGCACTTTCTGCTCAGTGAGAGAGTGTATGTCAGAACACGAGTACATAAAGTACATGTAATAGTATGTGAGGGGCTGATAATGAATGAACGCTGAAGCAACACTGAGAGGAGTATAAAGCCTGCTGATCAATAAGAGGAGCACTCACACACACACACACACACACACACACACACACTCTGAATCCATACTTAGTGAGGAGCAGTGATTGGTCGGCATCATGTTGCTATTTAAAGATCCATTACTGAAAAGCAAACAGTCGTTATTAATGTCTCTCTGTTCTCCGTACATCATGTCTTCTTCCTCTCTCTCTCGCTCTTTGACGGCTGTTTCCTCATCGATTTGTTCCAACGCTTCAGTGCCTCTCTCTCTCTCTCTCTTTATTTCTACTTTATATTTTCTTCATGTCTCTATATGGTCGTGTCGTCCATTACTCCTCACTGTCTGCTACCATCAGTCCGTCCATACATAACACTCACAGAGACAAGAAACAAGAGACCAATGATACACTATGACCCCTGTAATGACTGTGTGTGTGTGTGTGTGTGTGTGTGTGTGTGTGTGTGTGTGTGTGTGTGTGTGTGTGTGTGTGTGTGTGTGTGTGTGTGTGTGCGCACACGTGCGTGCGTGCGGGGGTATGTGTGGCCTTGCATTACTATCCTTGTGGGGACCTAAATCTGTTTAACACAGTCACGTGTGGGGACTTGTCTCCCTTATGGGGACATAATGGAGATCCCCATAAGGGGAATCATTAATTTTAGGGTGAAGAATAGGTTAGGGTTAGGTTAAGGGTTAGGGTTAGGCATTTGTTGGTTAGGGTTAAGGTTAGGATAAGTCACCAGGAAATGCATGTAAGTCAATGTAATGTCGCCTGAAATGATGTATACATGGTATGTGTGTGTGTGTGTGTGTGTGTGTGTGTGTGTGTGTGTGTGTGTGTGTGTGTGTGTGTGTGTGTGTGTGTGTGTGTGTGTGTGTCACCTTTAAACTGAGGTATCTCTCCGGTGGGGCTCTTGGGTAACCCTTTGTGGCAGGCGTCGCTGGTCAGAGCCACGCTGACTCCACAGCTGCCCAGCAGGAAGCCGATCTGCTGACTGCCGGCGTCCTGCACACACACAGAGGTGTATTCATTCATTTATTAATTACTTAATTTAACAATTGTATTAATGAATTTATTTATTTATTTATCTCAAGATCCATCAACATTTATTTTTTTTAAATGTATTTCTTTATCTATTTCTTTGGTTGTTTATCAATTTAATTTTAATTTTGTTATTTCCTTGTATATTAATCTACACTATACATGTATTTCCTTATAATGTTTTGGGTCTTGTAACATCATTAATGGGTTTTTAAAAAAAACTTATTTTTAATTTTTCAAGCCATCTTCAAAAAATGGCACAGACAGAAACACACAAATGATACAAATGCAAATACAGAAAAGGAAATAAAATCCCCCTGCGCTGTCCACCTAACCCCAGCCCTGCTCTCTTTTTATATATTGTTATTTGTGTACTTGTTAATGTATTTACGATAGTACATCTTGGTTATTTTGTGTGTCTTGTAACTTTAGAAAATATAAAAATAAATGTTTAAGGACTGAAATCCAGAAAGAACTCTCCTGGTTTCTCTCACACTAAAAGAAAAAACAAACTCTAACAACAACAACAACAACAACAACAACAACAACAACAACAGAGATGTTTCTTCAGGGACATTTGGATCTGATTAACCCTCAGTGTCCTGTGCTGAACCATGACTCAGCACAGTGCCTCGTGATGACTTGTGTTTTCAATACAATCCTCTGGTGCAGAATTAGCTCCTTCGATTGGTGTGAATGATCTCAGTGTGGCTCTGCTGCCCGTCCTGCTTTAGACTCAATAATGCAGTGTGACGTGCAGAAATAAAGACATGGAAACAAAAACTTTTCTGACACGGGAAGGTAGAATCTCTCTGGTTCCCTCTACAAAAAGCCAATGGGATTTCTCCATTTGTTTTTGGTTTATTGCAGCAAATAATCTCTGTGTCAAACATACATCTATGATACTTACACGTTTAGTTCAGCAGGATAATCTCAACATATTAACACCACTTAAAAATTAAAAAGCTAACGTTGAGCTATAAAGGAAATACAGCAAGGTCACATGACTTCATGTCACCACCTCTAAGCTAAAGGTGGCTAATGTTGGGCTATAAAGGAACTACAGCACGGTCACATGACTTCACGACGTCACCACAGATAAGCTAAAGGTGGCTAATGTTGGCCTATAAAGGAACTACAGCACAGTCACATGACTTCACGTCACCACCGCTAAGCTAAAGGCGGCTAATGTTAGGCTATAAAGGAACTACAGCACGGTCACATGACTTCACGTCACCACCGCTAAGCTAAAGGTGGCTAATGTTGGGCTATAAAGGAACTACAGCATGGTCACATGACTTCCCGTCACCACCGCTAAGCTAAAGGCGGCTAATGTTGGGCTGTAAAGGAACTACAGCACGGTCACATGACTTCCCCTCACCACCGCTAAGCTAAACGTGGCTAATGACATATTTGATTTGAAACGTTATTCTAATTTTCATAAGATACATGATACACACTATTCATCCGTTCAAACACTCAACAATTATCTTAAATGTGTCAGTATTGGTTTTATTCCTTACCTTCCTGGTCAGTGGGACTTCTATGGGCACAGGGACCACTTCGGCCAGCAGGCAGCCGTAAAACGCCGTCATGAAGGAAGCGGGGTCGTTGTTCGGGAAGACCAGCGCCACCTACAGGAGAGAGGATGTTAGTGTTGTTACACAGGAAATCATAGGTTGCATCCCTGCATTATAAGACTAAAGTTGTATCTCAGATAAGAATGTTTTAGACGATTGAAATAGTCACGGGAAAGATCCTTCAAAGGTTATTTAGGTCGATGAGTTTGAGGTGGTCAATATTCTTAGAGTTGTAGTATGTACCGGTAGTGTATGTGTGTGTATGTGTATGTGTATGTGTATGTGTATGTGTGTGTGTGTGTGTGTGTGTGTGTGTGTGTGTGTGTGTGTGTGTGTGTGTGTGTGTGTGTGTGTGTGTGTGTGTGTGTGTGTGTGTGTGTGTGTGTGTGTGTGTGTGTGTGTGTGTGTGTGTGTGTGTGTGTGTGTGTGTGTGTGTGGATGATCATTGATATGGACTGTCGCCAGACGATGGTTCTTATCAGAGGATAATAAAGCACAATCTGTCAGAGGAGATCTGGTTAGTGTCTCCCTCTCTCTCTCTCTGTACTGTAAATCATTTTTTTTACTTTTGATATTGTTTTCTACTCCGTCCACACATCAGCCATCACACTGTTTAACTCTCTAGTATCCAGACTGCCTCTCTGTTTATCTTCCTCTCAGTTTCAGTTGATTTCACACGAGTTCAAGCATTTCATTGGCACACTAAGGTCACGTTAAACCTAAAAGAACTGCAGCATACAGCAACAAACCTTTCAATGTAAGGAAGGGACTAAACTATGTGTATCTTTTAACAACTTGCTTTTTATTTTAATGCACATTTTGTGTCAAGCTTTCAGTGTATTCATAATAATTAGTTTTCCTTATAGTTATAGCGCTTTTCAATGACTCAAAGCGCTTTACAGATACACATTACACATACACACATGTAATGGTCATGTACTGTGGACAGTACCCACAGGAGCAAGTTCAGGTGAAGTGTCTTGCCCAAGGACACAACGGCTTAACAGACGAAGCGGCGGCGGGTTTCGCCCCCTTGATCTGATGATCAGTGCACAGCCCACTGCGCCACACAGCCCATCTTCACACCTCAAAGTCATCGAGGCGCTTTACAAGTACACATTAATATCATACATGTACTGTGGACATTACCCACAGGAGCAAATTCAGGTGAAGTGTCTTGCCAAGGACACAGCGGCCTGACGCAGTGGCGGCGGGAGTGGGTTTCGAACTGGAGTTCCCCAACTTGATCTGATGATCAAACGCACAGCCCACTGCGCCACTCCGCCTCGTATTAATGCCAACACACTATTTAATTTAAGATATTATTTACATGCAGCCGCTCAATGGTCAGCTTCACAAGGTCCAACAACGCAGCACTTTTATTATACCCGAGAAACAGCTAATACTAACAGGTGTAGCTCAAGCAGAACAATTAAAACGGCAAAGATATCACTGTTTTTGGCCCTTTTGTTCTAAAACAGCCTTAAAAGTCTACCTTTTCTACCTTTATACTAAGTAAGAATACAGGTCAACAATCATTGACCTCTTTAGTTTTTAGTTTTGTTTAGAAAAGCGACAAAACATAACTTTCTCCTGCTCATTCTGCACATTTCACTACAATTTCATTTCAAACCTTTATTTATCCAAGTGAATCCCATTGAGATCATTGATCTCTTTTTCAAGGGAGACCTGCTCAAGTAGGTTCCACATGAAACATAAAAACATAAACAGAACAACAAAAAGGACATCTTACAGCATCATTACAGGGATTACAATTACAATAACTATCCACATGAGCAGGTACCAACAGCTTCCGATTGAGTAACATCCAACCGAGCTTTAAAAACATTTAGTGGCACCAGATTGCTCAGTTTCCATTTCAATTGCAGACTATTCCAAGACAGAGGAGCTGCGCATCTAAAAGCTTTCTTCCCTAAGACAGTCCAAAGTCCAGACAATCTCTCCTAAGGTAATATCTACTCTATGAAAGCTGTTTCTATCCAGCATCAGACCTTTATCTCCTGGCGGCCATGTTGGATCATGTTTGGCTCCAGTTGCGATGATAAGGGTGAACCCCGGCCTGAGTGCAGTTTAATAGTTCCCACATACAGTCTGAGCTAAGTGCCTCCGAGTGAAAGAGAGCGGTGTAATGATGGACCGATGTTGACATGTGCAGCTCTCATTGCAGACGTTCAGGTTTCATATGAGAGCTGAGGGGAAATGACTCGAGGCGGCGGGAATCAACGTGTCAGACTGTAGAAACACTTCAGTAAGATCAAGGGGAAGTCTGGAAACCAGTTTCTCTTGAAAGGAGGTTAGGCATGTATCAGATGTGCTTTTGTGTGCAGTGTTGTTGGTGGATATGTCAAATAACCCAAACTCAACAAACTTCAGGGAAGCCGACAACGAGTTAATTCATTTTTAAAGAGGCCCTATTATGCTTTTGCTCTCTTGTAGTGTGTTAGGTTTGAGTGCATGTAAATGGTCTGCAAAGGCTAAAATCCCTGTGTTCCCTCCATTGGGATCCTTTGTCTGAACATCAGCAGGAGAGGACTCTTTAAAGTAGAGACACTACATACTGATATACACCTGAACATCAGCAGGACGGGACTCTTTAAAGTAGAGACACTACATACTGAAATACACCTGAACATCAGCAGGAGAGGACTCTTTAAAGTAGAGACACTACATACTGATATACATCTGAACATCAGCAGGACGGGACTCTTTAAAGTAGAGACACTACATACTGAAATACACCTGAACATCAGCAGGAGAGGACTCTTTAAAGTAGAGACACTACATACTGATATACACCTGAACATCAGCAGGACAGGACTCTTTAAAGTAGAGACACTACATACTGATATACACCTGAACATCAGCAGGAGAGGACTCTTTAAAGTAGAGACACTACATACTGATATACACCTGAACATCAGCAGGAGAGGACTCTTTAAAGTAGAGACACTACATACTGAAATACACCTGAACATTAGCAGGAGAGGACTCTTTAAAGTAGAGACACTACATACTGATATACACCTGAACATCAGCAGGACAGGACTCTTTAAAGTAGAGACACTACATACTGATATACACCTGAACATCAGCAGGAGAGGACTCTTTAAAGTAGAGACACTACATACTGATATACACCTGAACATCAGCAGGAGAGGACTCTTTAAAGTAGAGACACTACATACTGATATACACCTGAACATCAGCAGGAGAGGACTCTTTAAAGTAGAGACACTACATACTGATATACACCTGAACATCAGCAGGAGAGGACTCTTTAAAGTAGAGACACTACATACTGATATACACCTGAACATCAGCAGGAGAGGACTCTTTAAAGCAGAGACACTACATACTGATATACACCTGAACATCAGCAGGAGAGCACTCTTTAAAGTAGAGACACTACATACTGATATACACCTGAACATCAGCAGGAGAGCACTCTTTAAAGTAGAGACACTACATACTGATATACACCTGAACATCAGCAGGAGAGGACTCTTTAAAGTAGAGACACTACATACTGATATATACCTGAACATCAGCAGGAGAGGACTCTTTAAAGTAGAGACACTACATACTGATATACACCTGAACATCAGCAGGAGAGGACTCTTTAAAGAGACACTACATACTCATATACACCTGAACATCAGCTGGAGAGGACTCTTTAAAGTAGAGACACTACATACTGATATACACCTGAACATCAGCAGGAGAGGACTCTTTAAAGTAGAGACACCACATACTGATATACATCTGAACATCAGCAGGAGATGACTCTTTAAAGTAGAGACACTACATACTGATATACACCTGAACATCAGCAGGAGAGGACTCTTTAAAGAGACACTACATACTGATATACACCTGAACATCAGTAGGAGAGGACTCTTTAAAGTAGAGACACTACATACTGATATACACCTGCACATCAGCAGGAGAGGACTCTTTAAAGTAGAGACACTACATACTGATATACACCTGAACATCAGCAGGAGAGGACTCTTTAAAGTAGAGACACTACATACTGATATACACCTGAACATCAGCAGGAGAGGACTCTTTAAAGTAGAGACACTACATACTGATATACACCTGAACATCAGCAGGAGAGGACTCTTTAAAGTAGAGACACTACATACTGATATACACCTGAACATCAGCAGGAGAGGACTCTTTAAAGTAGAGACACTACATACTGATATACACCTGAACATCATCAGGAGAGGACCCTTTAAAGTAGAGACACCACATACTGATATACACCTGAACATCATCAGGAGAGGACTCTTTAAAGTAGAGACACCACATACTGATATACACCGGAACATCAGCAGGAGAGGACTCTTTAAAGTAGAGACACTACATACTGATATACACCTGAACATCAGCAGGAGAGGACTCTTTAAAGTAGAGACACCACATACTGATATTCACCTGAACATCAGCAGGAGAGGACTCTTTAAAGTAGAGACACTACATACTGATATACACCTGAACATCAGCAGGAGAGGACTCTTTGAAGTAGAGACACTACATACTGATATACACCTGAACATCAGCAGAATATGTCCTTTTTAACAGATTTTCCTGAAATTACACTCTACACTTAGCTCTGATTTTGGTCCCCACCAACCCCTAAAACAAATATCCAAAATGCTGCACTTTGTTATCCAGCAAGTCTCTAATGACACAGAAGAAAAAGGAATTGTTCAGTAATTAGAACACACACCCTTCTGGCCGAGATGCAGAACAATAACACACACAGTGGCATGGTGCCATTTATTTTACAGGAAATGGAGCTTTGAATACAGATGAAAGGAGGAGAGCAGACACATGTGGGACTATTACTGAATCTTTTTCCACTTCGCTGTGATCCTCTGTGTGTTGAGTGCGATGTGATGATTATACTGACAGGAGAGGAAGGAAGGGTTACACATGTGTCCATTTTTAAAACATGGAGTCATGGCCATGTGTCGGCCGGGGATTGTTTTGGCCGGTACCCAAAACTCTTGAGAGGTGATGTCAGCAACGCGCCTGTTTTTTTGGTTATTTTACTCAATGTTTTAATGCAAGACGGGAGCAAAGAGACTTGTTAAATAGTCCTTTTACCCGAATAACTAAAAATCTGCTTTCTCTACTGTTTTCTTTCTGTCAGCCTCTGCTTTCATTATGTTTTTAAAGATGTTTTACTCAGTTTGTTAGCAACAGAGACACATTTTGTGGATTTTGTTTCACTACAGAAAGAAAAGGCAAAGCAGAAAATACTTCCAACATCTGCACAACAATGCAAGGTAGAAATCTTGAAGTTATTCATTCAAATAAATGTTTTTTAAGTTACTTTTTGTCGTGAAATTAGGTACCACAGTGCTGAAAGTATTTCTATATTGATATATTTGCAGAATTAAGAACTGAGAGTCTGTTTAAAATTATCCTGTCTCTTTCTCTTCTCTGTCTTCTTTTCTGCACAATTCTCTTTCAATTAAACATTTCTTCAACATTTTAAGAGGTCAACATTTAAGTTAAATTGAATGTCTTTACTTTCAAGTCTAAAGTCAAGTCAGCCAGGTCTTTAGATTTTAAAGTCTCAAAGCATTTACATCTCAATTCAAACGTTTTCTGACATTCAACCATTCAACCTTCAAACAACAATATTTGATTCTCTTTTTCTCTGGTTTCCTCCATCTCAATCCATCAGTTTTATTCCATAACCTCTTTACATACCCGGTCTCCAGGTCTGACGAGGGGTTCCTGTTTGGTTCCCAGTTTGTGCAGCAGGTTGAAGGCCACCTTCACACTCCTGGACCACAGTTTTCCTAAAAGCAAATGTCAAGAATTATTATCATGAAACAACACAAAACTAAACAGAGGGGTTAAAGAAAACCACAATGTTCTTTGGAGAAGGTTAGCAATACAGTGCTGCAGGGATGGCGTATTTCTGTAGTTGACCCTGAAGGCTCCATCTCCCTGGTTTCCTCCAATGGGCTTTTCCCATTGGATTATTGGAGAAAATAATACTTTTATAATACTTACAGGTTTTGTTCAGCAGGATAATCTCCACACATCAACCCCACCTTATGATTTTTGAAGTAAAAAGCTAATGTTGGGCTATAAAGGAACTACAGCATGGTCACATGACTTCACGTCACCACCGCTAAGCTAAAGGTGGCTAATGTTGGGCTATAAAGGAACTACAGCACGGTCACATGACTTCACGTCACCACCGTTAAGCTAAAGGTCGCTAATGTTGGGCTATAAAGGAACTACAGCATGGTCACATGACTTCACGTCACCACCGCTAAGCTAAAGGTGGCTAATGTTGGGCTATAAAGGAACTACAGCACGGTCACATGACTTCACGTCACCACCGCTAAGCTAAAGGTCGCTAATGTTGGGCTATAAAGGAACTACAGCATGGTCACATGACTTCACGTCACCACCGCTAAGCTAAAGGCGGCTAATGTTGGGCTATCAAGGAATTACAGCACGGTCACATGACTTTACAGTACGTCACCACCGCTAAGCTAAAGGCGGCTAATGTTGGGCTATAAAGGAACTACAGCACGGTCACATGACTTCACCTCACCACCGCTAAGCTAAAGGCGGCTTGATGACGTTTTATCGTCTCATTTAGACACTCTTTAGCAACCACCATTGTTAAATGTACCAGTCAGGTATTTACTGACGTATTTTATAACGTAGAATAAACATATTTTCAGCTTGTGTTAACCAGAGACCTTATTACAGGATAAAATGCTGACTCACTTCCAAGTCATTCCATTGAAGTAATTGTAAGGAAACATTTCTGTGTTTATAAAAAATAACCTGGCCTTCTTATGATTGCATAATGGAACAAAGGATCACATCAAGAGTTCCCATATGCAATAAATTACTGCTTTGACATGAAACTCAATGTTAAAACACGTTGCAAGTGACCGGTTATGGAGATGATCTCATATAACAGACTGTGGGGTAATTGGATCCATGTATATCGACATTAGAGGAAGTCATACAGACCACAGCTTTATGTAATTACAGTGATAAAGGCTTTTGGTATCTTGATGAATATATTTAGTTTTTAGACAACTCAAGTAATCACTAACCCTAGCTTGAGAACTATTTCCACTTTACAGGATATGTCTGTCAAAGTAACTGCTTCTTAAAATACCCCCTGTGTGTTTATTACCCGGCAGGCGAGGTTGGCTCTGCTCATTAAAGCAGCAAAAGCTCCCAACAAAGGAATCAATTTCCATCTTTTTTTTTTTACTAATTCAGAGTGGCAGACGCAGATATTATGCATGAGCAATCCAGCGTGAATTCCTCATTGTTTTTCACACTAAATGAGGTTTTTGTGATGTTTGTCAGAGCTAATGAATTGAAGAAAAGGAGAGCTTTGGGATCCCGAAAGCGAAAGAGAGAGTTAGGAGAGAATAACGATATAAATGGACCAACAAAGGCAGAGCAACAGTGACAATCAAGCAGCAGGTGTGACTGCAGTTAGTCAAAAGATAATTGAAGACATTTATTCAGATATGAGGGTCACAAAACAGACATGTGTGTGTTCAAAGTGTATTTTTCCATTTAGATTTTATTAGGGATGCCAGGAGAGCTTAGAAAGCAATGAAATCTGTCAAACATCTGCTTAGAGGCTTTGATTATTGGGTGGGAAAGGGCCAAATGTAATGACTGCTTTGATCTATTGAAATGTATTAAAGTAAGAGTATAAAACAGAGAATATTTAGTGATTTTGGTCACCCCGTATTTTGTCAGCTCAGAAAAGCTGTTTTAATTGTTTTGATCATGAAGATGACCTCAATAAATGTTTGAATTCGTTAAATTGGATGCAAGTTAAGCTCAAAAGCTGTATAGATAACATCTAACGCTCTTGTTTTGGGTTTTTACATTGAGAAACATTTTGGATCGTAATGATGTTTTAATCCTTCTCATTAGTTTAAATATTTGTTTTAATACAGAACATTTTCAATTATGGTTCAAATTGAGTGTGAAATGGACAGAATAAATTCTTCTGATTGACTTTCACAGCCTAACTCCTTTGAGAGGGGGTTTTCTCTTCTTTAATGTTAACATTTTGGTTTGGTCGCTTAATACCAGTTCTGGTTCCAAACAACCAAGACGATGATGGCTAAAAACAAAAGATGGCAACCAACAAAAGGCTCCAAATCCAACGGGTGAGGTCCATTTCTTTATATAAAGCCTATGACTGACACATAGGTAGAGAACCACTTTTCTGCAGGTTTCTCTTTGCTCTGATTTGCAGAGGTGGGAAGTAGTGGAGTACAAATACTTTGTTACTGTTCTTAAGTAAATGTTTCTGGTATCAGTACTTTACTCCACTACTTATTTTTCTGACGACTTTTTACTTTGACTTCTTACATGTTGAACCCAAATACCTGTACTTTCTACTTCTTACATGTTGAACTCAAATACCTGTACTTTCTTCTTCTTACATGTTGAACTCAAATACCTGTACTTTCTTCTTCTCACATGTTGAACACAAATACCTGTACTTTCTACTTCTTACATGTTGAACCCAAATACCTGTACTTTCTACTTCTTACATGTTGAACTCAAATACCTGTACTTTATTCTTCTTACATGTTGAACTCAAATACCTGTACTTTCTTCTTCTCACATGTTGAACCCAAATACCTGTACTTTCTACTTCTTACATGTTGAACACAAATACCTGTACTTTCTACTTCTTACATGTTGAACCCAAATACCTGTACTTTCTACTTCTTACATGTTGAACCCAAATACCTGTACTGTTCCTACTTCTACATGTTGAACCCAAATACCTGAACTTTCTACTTCTTACATGTTGAACTCCAAATACCTGTACTTTCTACTTCTTACATGTTGAACCCAAATACCTGTACTTTCTACTTCTTACATGTTGAACTCAAATACCTGTACTTTCTACTTCTTACATGTTGAACTCAAATACCTGTACTTTCTACTTCTTACATGTTGAACCCAAATACCTGTACTTTCTACTTCTTACATGTTGAACTCAAATACCTGTACTTTCTACTTCTTACATGTTGAACCCAAATACCTGTACTTTCTACTTCTTACATGTTGAACTCAAATACCTGTACTTTCTACTTCTTACATGTTGAACCCAAATACCTGTACTTTCTACTTCTTACATGTTGAACCCAAATACCTGTACTTTCTACTTCTTACATGTTGAACCAAATACCTGTACTTTCTACTTCTTACATGTTGAACCCAAATACCTGTACTTTCTACTTCTTACATGTTGAACCCAAATACCTGTACTTTCTACTTCTTACATGTTGAACCCAAATACCTGTACTTTCTACTTCTTACATGTTGAACCCAAATACCTGTACTTTCTACTTCTTACATGTTGAACACAAATACCTGTACTTTCTACTTCTTACATGTTGAACCCAAATACCTGTACTTTCTACTTCTTACATGTTGAACCTAAATACCTGTACTTTCTACTTCTTACATGTTGAACCCAAATACCTGTACTTTCTACTTCTTACATGTTGAACCCAAATACCTGTACTTTCTACTTCTTACATGTTGAACCCAAATACCTGTACTTTCTACTTCTCTACATGTTGAACCCAAATACCTGTACTTTCTACTTCTTACATGTTGAACACAAATACCTGTACTTTCTACTTTCTACATGTTGAACACAAATACCTGTACTTTCTACTTCTTACATGTTGAACCCAAATACCTGTACTTTCTACTTCTTACATGTTGAACACAAATACCTGTACTTTCTACTTCTTACATGTTGAACCCAAATACCTGTACTTTCTACTTCTTACATGTTGAACCCAAATACCTGTACTTTCTACTTCTCACATGTTGAACACAAATACCTGTACTTTCTACTTCTCTCATTTCCCAAACAGCTGGTTCCTTTAGTCTGAATGTGTGTTTGGTGGCGTGATCATTATTCTTTAGAGTCATTGCGTGCCTATTGATTTGAACACGATCCGTGTATCCATCATTTCCTGGTCTTCTCTAAAGAAGAGGGACCAATGGAAACGTTGTCATGTTGCCGTTGTTCAGCATGGAAACATTCATTAGCTAACAATGACATTATTGTTCTATTAATATAAAGGGAGGTCAGGTACTCTTTAAAACAGCTGCTAGTTATGGGGACTTTTTACTGAAGTACACTTCAAAGCCTCTTTACTTTTACTTGAGTAAAGAAGTTTAGTCAGTACTTCTACTTTTACCAGAGTACTTTTAAACACGAGTATCTGTACTTCTACTTGAGTAAAGGATGTGTGTACTTTTGCCATCTCTGCTGATTTGCAAAGATCATGTGAAAGCAGGTCATGATATAAGTATGAGTATCGGGATAGAAGACCTTAAAAAACCCATGGATTGCAGAGAACTGCTCTAGGTTCAGAAATAACAGCAGTGACCAGAGGATTGCTCTTTCAAGGACAATGCAGCAGTGAGAGTGGGAACCCTGGTGCTGATAACCAGCCCCTCCATCTGGAAATCATGTTGAACAATCAGAGGAGAGGATCCCTGCTGTGTCTCCCCCGCTGAACTGCAGAGGAGTCCACATCAGAGCTGCAATCAGAGTGCTTTTGTGCAGAGTCTGGTCCTCTTTTGTTTTTAAAGGATGACGTTACTCGACCGACCCACGAAAGGCTCGCCCAGCAGCAGCAGCCTTTTATCCTCTGAAGCCAAAGAGAGGAGCAGCAAACGGCCCAACCATCGAGGTTAATTTAATCTGAAAAGGGTGCTTTTGTTCTGAAATTAGATATGCGCCGTTTCAGAGCAGCAGCTACTCTCGAGAAAACGACTGAGAACAAAAACGGGTTGGTTTGTGAGAGACAGACGGTGGAATGCTGACCCAGTGTTTCACAAAGGGATAAGAATACAGCACAATGTTTCACACAACGCGAGAGCAAGTTCAGATAATGCTTTTTCTCTCCAATGATTATTTAACATAATTAGAAATGGACTGTTTAATCATTTCAGTTAGTTTTTTGTAAGCGTGATTACAACTTCAACCTTGGAGCCAAACGAATGGACACTGTTTAACTGAGTTTGTTTTTGTTTACTGACTTTTTTGCAGATTGTAAATTACAATTAAAAGATACGAAAGCGGGAATAAGGAGATGTTTACGCTGAAGTACATGGTATTTATTATTTTCTTTTAGCTTTCTACCATGGTCATGCATCGGCACCTCTGTTGTTTCTCCGACTCAGACTGCCAGGAATCTGGGTGTGATCCTAGATAACAACCTGTCCTTCACTGCAAACATCGCTGCTTCAACCCGCTGCTGCAGATACACGCTTTACAACATCAGGAGGATACTTCCCCCAACTGACTCAGAAAGCGACGCAGGTTCTGGTCCAGGCTCTCGTCATCTCACGCCTAGACTACTGCAACTCCCTCCTGGCTGGTCTACCTGCATGTGCCATCCGACCTCTGCAGCTCATCCAGAATGCAGCGGCTCGTCTGGTCTTCAACCTTCCTAAATTTTCCCACACCACGCCGCTCCTCCGCTCCCTCCACTGGCTTCCGGTAACTGCTAGAATCCACTTCAAGACAATGGTACTTGCGTACCATGCTGCAAATGGATCTGGCCCTTCCTACATCCAGGACATGGTTAAACCGTACACCCCAGCACGTGCACTCCGCTCTGCATCAACCAAACGGCTCGCTGCACCCTCTCTGCGAGGGGGACCCAAGTTCCCATCAGCAAAAACACGTGGGTTTTCTATCCTGGCTCCAAAATGGTGGAATGAGCTCCCATTGACATCAGGACAGCAGATAGCTTACACACCTTCCGGCGCAGACTGAAAACTCATCTCTTTCGACTCCACTTTGAGCGATAGAATTACTAACAAAGCACTTATATACTAATAAAGTGCTGGCTTATCTAAAGCCAGTTGAGTAGCACTTGAAATGTTTTTGCTCTATGAAACCTGATGTACTTATATGATTCTGTTTTCTTCAAGTTTGTATCTTCTTGGTCGAACGCACTTTTTGTAAGTCGCTTTGGATAAGAGCGTCAGCTAAATGTAATGTAATGTAATGTGGATAATCTTCAAATTTCACTGGTAATTGTTTATGTTCGCACCAACAGATACCAAAGCCAATTCCTTGTATGTGTAAACGCACCTGGACATAAACCTGATTCTGAATCTGAAACAGCAGCGCGATTCTCCTGACGGAAATGTTTTTGACCGTTGTAGCGTGACAGCACCTGTAGCCACCGTACTGTCTTATCTAAAAACCTGAATTGTAGCTCAAAGAAAACACTTCAAACAAAAGCCAGAACACACAGAGGATGAATCAAAGAGAAAGATCAAAACACAACGCGCAGATTCTGAAAGATGTGTGTTCTCCTGATCCATACGGAGACACGTCTTCATCGATTACGTGATTTCCTCCTAGATGAAAACCCCAGGCTCAAAGCTGCCTGTGACACAGAAACTTGTTTAACAGTTTCTCTCTCCTGTCAATTATCAGAGGGTTATCTGCAGTGCAGCGCCGCCAGGGTCGCTAAGGACAACGGGAGAATTCAGTATCACGAATTCTCTCTGAGGAAGACTCGACAGGAAGAAACAAAACAAGTTTGTCCTTGGCCGACATCAAAGGGAGAGACGCTACAGGAATGAGAGATAAAGAAAGATAGAGATTCAGAGTCAGCACACACACACACACACACAGTCTCACCATGTTGTTGCCTTACTTGTGGGGAGGGGGGACTCCTGAGATATGAAGACATTTCACAGCCTGGTGAGCACACATCGCCTCATCATCCCTGCAAGCTCACTCCTCTTAAATCACACACACACACACACACACACACACACACACACACACACACACACACACACACACACACACACACACACACACACACACACACACACACACACACACACACACACACACACACACACACACACACACACACACACACACACACACACACACACACACACACACACACACACACACACACACACACACACACACACACACACACACACACACACACACACACACACACACACACACACACACACACACACACACACACAGCACCAGTCGAGGCACAAATTACCAATATGAACCTGAAAGTTACCGTTATATGTCCTCTTTACGGTAGGGTCTGTTTTCCATCAGGGCGTGCGTTGACGCTTGCCGGCGGGCGTGTCTGACACTCGACCAACAACCAATCACATGAATCTCCCGCCCCTGACACACAAGCAGCGGTTTGATTGGCTAGAGCTTGTACTGGCATATGATTCGATTGGCTGACGCTTCCGCCGAGGCGTCAAAAGTCGAACATTGCTCAACTTTTGCAGCGAGCCACGCCAGCAACGCTCCACGTCGCTTCCCACAATGCAGTTCGGCTAAAAGTGACGTCACCCCATTCAAAGTGAATGGGCAGAAGCGTTGGAAGCTTCAACGCACGCCGCTGTGTGGACGGGCCGTAACACCTTTACAAACCATAGTTATGGTGTCCATAGTTATTGTATCCATGATGTGTCGTTACCATTTTGAGGAGTTATGATCCAGCTGTCAGGGCTTCTTTTGATGCCTCTGTTGCCATCCTTTAATCTCCTGTTGCAATGCTTTTAATCTATATGTAATCTCTTAAATATGTAAGGGTTGAACAGTTCATTCATCTCAGACTGTAGACCTAACATTACATTTTGGGATTCAATCTAGAGCTCTGAAATGAGTCAAGAGAAAAGCAAAAATAAGGCATCATTTAAATCTAAAATCAGTGTCCATGTTAGTGTGACCCACATTCCTATAATGTGAAGTAAATGAACAACCAGCACAACCCCCGCTGACCTGTGTGTTCCCTAACCTATATATATTGTTAAAAAATAGCACATTTAAAAAGCATATTTTGAACATGTGGTCCTTCTGTAGCAGAGCAGCTTTCCTGAAATGTGTTTTTCTATCACACGTTGCTAATGTGTTAGCGCTCTGTCTGGCTGCCATTAGAGGACTCATCGTCCCACAGCGACTGTTAAACATTGTTTGGTTCCTCACTTAATCAACCTGAGAGAGCCTCCATATGTGCAGACAAAACAGAAGCAATATGGAGACCAATCCTCCAGTATTCATCAAGTCCAATGCAGTTTGTAGTATTGGTTAATGTGCTGCAACAGTGCATTGAGACCTGGTTGATCTGAGGGAACAAAAGCTACTGGATGATTTGTGTTGGAATTCTCCATTGAGACCCATTACATGTTGGTGTTGCAGACTCATTATGAAACACAGCCTTCAATTATTCTAACATTTAAAAAACAAGGACAGACTTGACGAGGAGATGATGCCCATTTCTAGTAATAACACACACACACACACACACCATGTATACATCACTTCAGGGGACATTACATTGACTTACATGCATTTCCTGGAGACTTATCCTAACCTTAACCAACACATGCCTAACCCTAACCCTAACCCTTAACCTAACCCTAATCCTAACCAAGTCTTCACCCTAAAATTAATGATCCCCCTTATGGGGACCTCCATTTTGTCCCCATACGGGAGGCGAGTCCCCACACGTGACTGTGTAAACAGATTTAGGTCCCCACAAGTATAGTAATGCTAGGCCACACACACACACACACACACACACACACATGTAGCAGCGATAATTAAAAGCCATCTGAAAGCTGCCATCAGACATCTGGTCACATGTGTGATGTTGTTTACGTCTTTTATGATCACATAATTACTCATTTCGATCAGTATTTTTTTCGACAAAGTTCTTGATTTGCTAACGGTTTTTAAACGTATTACATTTTTGGGAAAGTTGGTTTATTTTCTTCAGTAGAAACAAAAAGAAAAAGTATAAAAATACTCGTCTTTCAATGCAAATACTTGAACATTTCTTCCTTCAGCTGTCCCTTAAATCCCCCAATTGTACAAAAGGTACGGTCTTAATCATAAAAGAGAGGGAACTCTACAGCAATAATTACAACAATATCTAACACATTATTTTTTGAGAAAGTAAGACTGTAATGAGCTGTGTAACTCTAACCTCGGTGTAGTTCAGCCCCTCCTTTGCTCAGGATTAAAGTACAGATGATACAGTAAAAGTATGGTTCATATATCGAGTTTCAGTACAAATAGCACAAACAGCAATAATTACAACAATATTTAACAAGAAAACCCCAAAATAGTGAGTAAAAATGGAAAAAGTAAGACCATATTGAGCTTCATGTGCGTTAGTACAAATAGCACAAACACCATTGTGTAATTTGCGTAATTGCCAGATCTGGAATAAAGACAGTACTATAAGTTCAAACTGCAGTTCCAGTCTCCACCTGAAGACCTCCAGTCATTAATACAGGTGTGTACATATATAATCCCCCCTCTTACCGTATGTGAGCAGGTAGAGGGGCTTCCCGTTGGTGTCCATGGTGGTGAGGCAGGGGGCTTTGGGGGAGATGGTGCCCCAGCGCTGCAGCGCCGCCTCCAGGGAGGGGGGCCAGTTGGTGACGACCCCCAGCTGCTCGCCCTGCAGCGCCTCCATCTGAGCCCCCTCCGCTTTGGGCTGGTTGGGGTCCGGCTGCTGCACTGAAGACGGAAAACACGGGATTTTGTACAATTTAAAGATGGCGCCGGTGATGATGGCTGCCGTGTCTTTGGCTCCCCTCCTGACAGTTTCATCCCACAGGCCATACGACTGTTAAACACCGGAACTTTTGAAACAACATCCGTAACATTCATCTGTTTGCAACTCATATATATCAATACTCCAATTACTTGTATATAGACTATTCTGCACTACATTATCTGTTTTATTGGACGCAGGACTGTTGGAGGAGAACCATGAGAGGAGTTTAGATACTTCGGTATTATACTCGTCCCATTGTGTCATTTGCACTATTGCGCGTCTTTCTTTTGCTTTAAGTATCTTGGACGCAGGACTGTTGGAGGACTTTAGATTTTCAGAACAAAACCTCTGTTCACCTTTAAGGCAAACAAACCTTTTTGTTGTTACATTTCAGACTTGTTGATGTGTTGATTTTCTGACGAATTAAGCCAACCAGCATATTCCAGGGTGTATATTGAAATGCACAAACACGCTACAGACACAAATGTGATCATAACCAAGTTACTCAAGTTTGTAAACTCACTTATAAATGCAGTTATATTTGAGTGAGTTGCTATAAGAACGTATTAACGATAGCATACCTTTCATTCGAAGGCATAATCAGTTTCACAGATGCTCTCCTCCCAGTTAATCATGAATAATACAAATGTCAGGTGTGGAGATCAGTATCCAGTATTTCTACATATATAAAATATCGGAGTACTTCCTCCAACAGTCAATAATCAATCACCTAACGACTTTTACGTTTTACCTTCAAGGAGTTCCTCGAAGTCGTCGACAAAAAACTCTCTTAATGGCGGTCGCTTCGGTCGCTTCAAAGTGTTGACGAGCTGCTGGATCTTAGCTGAGACTCTGCTGCTGACGGGAACACCTGCACACACACACACACACACACACACACACACACACACACACACACACACACACACACACACACACACACACACACACACACACACACACACACACACACACACACACACACACACACACACACACACACACACACACACACACACACACACACACACACACACACACACACACACACACACACACACACACACACACACACACACACACACACACACACACACACACACACACCTAATTGAGCTTTCCCAGGTGTTGAAGTATCTGTCACTTTCCTCCTGATTGGATCGTTTTCATCCACAAGTTTTAAATCTACATTAAAGTGTCACGTTTCTCTTCCAATGAGCAATTATAACGGAGCCGACTGCTGAACATGACACTGAGGTAGCGGAGGAGAGGAGGCACACTTTGCTCTTTCATTAGGGCTGATTTCACTTCAGAGGGATGGAGGTATGAGAGGCAGAGAGATGTTTAAGCAGGTAAAGGAAAAGCTCGCTGAGTTTAAGATGAAACTGAGGGTTTGTAAAAAGTCCATAAAGAAAAGTCTGGGTACTTTAAAACTCTGTAAACGCACGTTTGCCGTAGCCAGCAGCAGCTCGTTAGCATTCAAAGCTACAGACACAGCATCAGCACTTTGGAAACAGGGCTGAAACAGAGGGGATTATGGGACGCTACAATCATCTGTTTGGTACTTCAGCCAATCAGAGACAGGCTCTGGATTTATCTGAGACCTGTGATATATTGATGAAAAACAGTATGATAGGGGACCTTTAAACATCATCACACTTTCTGCTGCCTCTTCTCCCTTTATAGGAAGAAATATGGAACTATAACCAAGCACACTCAGTCATCTCTGAAGAGTCTCATATCTACACTAAGAGATCAGTTAGTCGTAACAGGACTGATGCTTTGATCAGACATGAATAGACTCTCATGCAGGCCCACCTTGTTACGAACACCTGTTCAAAAGTGAGACAGTCTGATTGTAGGAGCCATTATATGGGTGTTGTTGGCATGTCAGTTTATTTATATTCATAGTGCAATATTATTTGTGAACACTTGGTGGTGGGGGTTAGCTGCACCGGGTGTTTAAAAGGGGTCATAGGTGAGCGGAAGAGAGAGGACACAGGAGGAAGAGCACACCGATGTATAGATGCTCACAGATACCAAAACCATTGACAGAATCATTAAACCGTGGTCATGTAAATTCGAAATAAACGTCATTCTAAGCTGCACCAAAGGAGCGGAAAGCTGCGTCTGGATCACTCATAATCCTGTGAAGTAATGGCATGACGAATATAGGATAGTGGAACAACAAAGTTGCCATTGCACTGATAACTATATATGAATGGGTCCCCAGCCGCGACTCACCGTCTCCGGTCTCCATCAGCTCGGCGTTCCCGTACTTGGGCGTCTGTCTCTGTCCCGGCGCTCGCTCCACCTGGATCCCATCGCTGGACGAGTTGTTGGTGTAGCCGGTGACATCTGGAGGAGCAGAGTGGTTCTCTGGGGGGAGAGAAAAAGGACATTTGTTTGTATTCTACCATTTCAACAATTAGACAAACAAAATGTGTAGAAGCGGAGGCAGAAAGCAACGCTTATACGGAGTAAGCTTCCTGTTAGTCATCCAGTTACAGGATAAAGAGAACAATGATAATTCCGTAATTAAATACGAACACAGATAAACAAAATTATATATATATACATACACATAAATATGTACACATATACACACATACACCCATTTTCTATTTTTATGTAAACTACAGTATGATAATTAAGATAAAGTCATTAGAATTATTATAGTATTTATAATTATAATCATTATTGTTATTATCATATATCCATATAATCACTTTTTTAAATATATTTTTAAGTTAATCCAAAGGTACAATGACCGGGGAAACTACTACTTTTACTCAAGTACAAAAACAGTACTTCTACTTTTACTAAAGTACAAGATCAGAGTACTTCTACTTTTACTCAAGTACCAGATCAGAGTACTTCTACTTTTACTCAAGCACCAGATCAGAGTACTTCTACTTTTACTCAAGCACCAGATCAGAGTACTTCTACTTTTACTCAAGCACCAGATCAGAGTACTTCTACTTTTACTCAAATACCAGATCAGAGTACTTCTACTTTTACTCAAGCACCAGATCAGAGTACTTCTACTTTTACTCAAGCACCAGATCAGAGTACTTCTACTTTTACTCAAGTACCAGATCAGAGTACTTCTACTTTTACTCAAGCACAAGATCAGAGTACTTCTACTTGTACTCAAGTACCAGATCAGAGTACTTCTACTTTTACTCAAGCATCAGATCAGAGTACTTCTACTTTTACTCAAGCGCCAGATCAGAGTACTTCTTCTTTTACTCAAGCATCAGATCAGAGTACTTCTACTTTTACTCAAGCACCAGATCAGAGTACTTCTTCCACCTCTGTCTATAATTGATGTTGGGATTCGGTGATTGGAAACACGAATGTTCAGATGAACCAGCAGAACCAGCACTCACAAACTGCCACGCTTGAATTGCTCTGAAACCAAAACCCAGACTGTATTTCCATCAACACACACCTTCCCTCACACATGGTGTTAAGGTTGTCTCTCCACATTACTTTGTGCTGCTTTCAGATTGTGTTTCAGTCTGATGTTTCAAAGCTCTAACGATGCCTCAAATTCCTCTTTAAAGGGACTCGGTGTTGGACAACATCAAACAGTGTTTACTGCCCGAGGGAGTCTTTACTTTGAGTGGTCAGAGCATGAAAGGATGTGTGTGTTGAATCTAAAAAGGGACGTGTGTGTGTAGACTGATCTAATGTTTACTCTCCATTTGCACCCAGTCTCAATCAATTCAGTCTCAATAGATGTTAGCATGCAAACATTGATCCTATATTGCAGAGTTATTAGTTTCTCTACCGTGGATAAGAGTTGGATTTACCAGCTTTGAGATATTTCTGTTCAGGTTTGGATATTCAAACAAATACTGTAATTCCTAAAGGATGGAAAACACCTTTAAATGGGAAATATGACTTTTTATTTTCCATCAAAATTGGTATATAGGATACGCTTGAAAACCAGCCATGAATACAAATCTGAAAAATACAAGGAACTCCAATATCTCTCAGTCATATAGAGTTATTCTGAGATATTGTATTCCATGCTTTGCTTACTGGGAATTATCTCACGTTAAATCTTTATATGCAAGTTTGTTGTCTCCACTAAATTAAACATGTTGAGTATTCAGAGTAACAGATCCCACAAACTACCAACGAAAGAACAAAGCTCTGATCTCTCAGTCTCCCAGTTACTTCATATTTCATCACTGCTTGTTCTCTCTGGGAGAAATACATACAGTATCATATTTCCTTTGTGTCGGCTTTGACTTATTAATTCAGCCTTAATTTACACTGAAACATACGTTATTTAAGCCTTATTCACATTTTAGGAATACTACTTTCATTCCCATCTACTAGACTAAGGTTAGTTATATTGTTTCTTAAAATAGCAACCATCCAACCCTTACCCCAGTTAATCTCAGCTCTGCGGCATTAAGAGGACATATTGGGCTGATTTTCAAGGTTCATTTTAGTATCTGATTGGTTAGCTGGCCGGCTCTGATGTGATTGGACAACCACTTAGAGATGTCCCGCCCCTTATCACGTACAATGTGATGAAACACAGGGATTTCAGCCTTTGCAGACCATTTACAAAAACCGATGGGAACACCCTAAAAAGCTCAATAGGGCCTCTTTAATTTTTAATGTTTGTTATCTGCATTTTTTCTTTCTATAACTCTATAACTTATAGGGGAAAAGTTAAGACGATGATATATGCACATATTTTCCATACTTAAAGGTGGGGTAGGTAAGTTTGAGAAACCGGCTCGAGATACACTTTTTATATTCCATGGAATGCTCTTAACATCCGATAGCAATGAATATCTGAAGTGCTTTGACAAAAAATCCATAAAGAAATGTCATCTGTGGAAGCCGTGGGGCTGTAAAAAGCACGACCAATCATCTGAGCCGGCCCGGCTAAAGTAACTGGATGGCCTACCTGCCTGTCAGCCTTCCATCTGTGCACAAACTTATCTCGTGCCCTCATTGGTCATGTGCGCGTTCGTGTGTGTTGGAGGAGGGGCTCTGTAAGGAAGTGGCAGATTTCTTCCGGTTGTGTATTTTCAAATTCTAGCGCACTCGAGCTGGTTTCTCCTAAATTACCTACCCCGCCTTTAACTTACGGTTTTATATCTACTGCTTAATTTTCTCTGATTTGCACTCTTTGTCATCTGCATTTATTCTGTATATAGCATTATAAATACTAATGCCAAATGCAACATACTTACAGAGATGTTGTGGAAAGTTTTGAAATCTTTTATGCACGTCATGTCTTTTTCCAATTCATTGATATCAAAAACCAATGACTAACAATGAACTGAATATGATCTGAAAGACTGAGGCAACAAACTTAAGGTTTTCTATCTACTGCTTAACTTTTTCTGATTTGGTGTTGAATCTAAAAATGTTGTAAAAAGTTTTGACATCTTTTATGCACGTCATGTCTTTTTCGATTCATTCATAGCAAGGGTGACTAACAATGACCTGAATATGATTTGAGAAGCTGAGACAACCTCCGAAAAAAGAGAGATATTGTGAAGTGGAAGGATGAGAAAACAAGGGAGGTTAGAAAGTGATTCCCAGCGAAGCACTGAGCCAAAGCCAGCCGAGACCAAACAGAATCCTTCATGCAGACATTGAGTGAATATCAATACTGCAGCGCACGGACCAGGCATGCTAATTACTGAAGCTAGCAGAACGTCCTGTCTCTGCAACATCTGTCCGTTTGAGCCACACTGAACCAGACAGGAAGTTGACATCTTTTTGGGAGAGTGTGTGTGCATGCACGAGTATCCAGTGACCTCATCAGAGTGGGTTTATGATGATTTGTGACGGGGAGGAAGATGAATGCCTCCTTCGCTGCTGGAATACAAATCAGTCGGGATGATGGAGCAGATTCAGAATCAGGGACTTTTATCTCTGGGTCAAGGAGGGTTTGAAGTCGTTGATGGTTAGAGATACTGTGGCAGGACATTATTTGTGTGACCTACGTTTTTCATTGTCATGTCTAAACTTTAGCTAATGTACACATGACAATAAAGCCTTCCATTTAATTGTATTTCATTGATTTACCTGTCTGGAGGTAGAGGTTGGCGAGACTGGTGATTATTTATTTTGTTTTCTTTTATATTACTCTGTATTTCTTCCTGTAAACTAATTGAACAGTGTCAAATAAAAGACACTGTCTGAAAGGAAGGATGTTCAAATGTCACCTGGAATAAACTCCTGATTCCTGGATGAATGTGTCTTTATCTGCCGCCACTTTTTCGATGTAGGTAAAGAGATGAGAAAGCAGACTCTTTTTACTCTATCTACTTCAATCATCACATTACATTTTTACAATACCTTTCATTTAGTTAACGCTTCTTTCCAAAGGCCAATAAACCAAAAAGAGACAAACTTAAAACACCTGCAGGATAGCCATACTGTAATTGTGGTGCATTATTGTCAAATGTCCTTAATGTTTGACTTTTGTTTGGTTTTGGCCAAAGTGCAGGTGGGTTTTTCCATCTGCAAAGGAAGATTTAGACTTCCTGCAATCCTGATGTAAATTGGGAGCTCGTTCTTCTATTTTGGAGCCAAGATAGCAATCAGCAAATCAAGCAAATCACTGTTAGAGATCTCTTGAACTCAACAACTCAGTTTTTACCTGCTGCTGATCTCTAGTGCCAAAATTGTACTCGCAACTCTCCACAGAGACGAAAAAAGGGATGGGATTGATCACTTATTAGCTACTTCCATCATCCATCGTTTTACTTGCCTGACTAATCTTTTTGATTTAGTTAAAACTCGTCTTAAAATCTGACTTTAACCAAAACATCTCAAGAGAAACATGTCATCATTTATTAAACTACAGCTCATATAAGAAGAAAACCTTGATCAATTCTGCATCTCTTTCCTGATGACCCTGCAGTGAAACCCTCCCTCCCGTCTGACACACCTGATGAATAGCATCCAGGAAGCTGCTCACTCCTCAGAGAGTCAGAGTAATCCCCTGACAGATATACAGCTCTGACAGACGGGAGGATCAACTGCACTGCAATCCACACTGCAGCCTTAATTACATTTAACATGGGAACGCTTCCAGAACGCTGGTAATGGACGCAGGGTCTGGCAGTGATGAATGTCTGATTAAAAGGTCTAGCATTCAGCCCAATGCTCAATGTTCACCCCAGTGAGGATTTATATTGAGTGATACAGAGAGGAAGTTAGCATCGCAAGGGCTTAGTTAACAAAAGGCCAATGGGATTATTCCATTAGATTCTATTATAGTGCAGAAAAAGCAATCAGAAGAAGTACAAAGCTAACGTTAGGATATAAAGGAACTACAGCATAGTCACATGACTTCACGTCACCACCGCTAAGCTAAAGGCGGCTAATGTTGGGCTATAAAGGACTGCAGCACGGTCACCTGACTTCACGTCACCACCGCTAAGCTAAAGGAGGCTAATGTTGGGCTATAAAGGAACTACAGCACGGTCACCTGACTTCACGTCACCACCGCTAAGATAAAGGAGGCTAATGTTGGGCTATAAAGGAACTACAGCCCGGTCACATGACTTCATGTCACCACCGCTAAGCTAAAGGCGGCTAATGTTGGGCTATAAAGGAACTACAGCACGGTCACATGACTTCACGTCACCACCACTAAGCTAAAGGTGGCTAATGTTGGGCTATAAAGGAACTACAGCACGGTCACATGACTTCATGTCACCACCGCTAAGCTAAAGGCGGCTAATGTTGGGCTATAAAGGAACTACAGCACGGTCACATGACTTCACATCACCACCGCTAAGCTAAAGGTGGCTAATGTTGGGCTATAAAGGAACTACAGCACGGTCACATGACTTCATGTCACCACCGCTAAGCTAAAGGCGGCTAATGTTGGGCTATAAAGGAACTACAGCACGGTCACATGACTTCACGTCACCACCGCTAAGCTAAAGGTGGCTAATGTTGGGCTATAAAGGAACTACAGCACGGTCAGATGACTTCACGTCACTTCAAGGAGAGTTTGTCTTAACCTCTGCCTTATTTCACACTTCCAATTCCAAAACACAATCAAAAAAACATTGACTTCTAGACGAGGGAACCAGTAAGTGCTAAAAAGACGAGTAATTCCTGCAGCTCTCTGTCCTTCAGCAAACTTAGAGAAACAAAGGGTCAGTAAATGAGTCAGATGCTGCCTTTTAATTTGCCAAGATGCGAGTTGGCAAATGGAGACTTCAGGTTGCACTTCTTCCACACAATGAGTTTATATTATTTTATATTGTTTGTGCATGTTAATGATCTGCAAAGGGCTGAACTCCCTGTGCTTTTTGAACATTAAAGCTTGGCACAGTAGAGGCACAAAATACTAATATGAAACTTAAATCGTTATGGCTCTCCCTGCTATGACACCTCAATTTCCCTCAGGAGGTAATTATAAAGGTTTATCTCATCCTATTGTGATTTAAGGTAGCAGATAATACTGCCTTAAAAACAACTAAAGAGAGGACAAAGGCTTACATTCCTCCACCACCTGCTTCCTGACTCAGATTTAAAAGCTGTTCTGAAAGCAGATTGCCTCTGGCTGAGCAAACAACTGAAGAACATGCTGCATAATTATCCAAATCAATAAACAACAGCACACAGAGCAACCTTGAAAGAAATAGAGCGAAGACTCATTCATACAAGCTGTGATTTAAAAGCATTGTTGATTCTCTCCATCAACAGTTCACCATCTGAACAGCTGTGAACGCCAGAGGATTTTTTGTTTTAATCCACATCAAAATAACACTTTCATGCATCTACAACAACGCCCAATGCTATTCCAACTGAGGTTAGCATCGATATACTTTCTCCTGCAATTACAGAACATGACTAAGCACATATTTATTTGCAGGAAACAACCAATGAGGGGGCAGAGCTCCAAATGCAAGCATATGATGGAGGAGATTTGGGGGGAAAGTCAACATCCCTACGAGAGGGATGGCAGGAGAGCGGCTTCTCCTCTCGGACATGCTACAATTTAACTTACCATTTGCATTCTCTACCCTCCTCCTCCTCTTCCTCAAGGAGAGGTGGGCTAACAGGCCTGCATGTGAGGAACAAAGAGGGGGGTCTTGAAAAGATGCATCAAATCGAGAGTAAATGAACTTTACTGCGCTGGAGTCATTTCTCTTTACACAAGGGAAGTAAACACAGTGATTGATATTCTGGTGATAAAACGTTGCGTTAAAAAACGTCTCAATGTTATAATGTAATTCAACAAAGGGTAGTATATTTTATCATAAATACACGGCTTAGTGTAATAATGGATTCTGATTGGTCAATTTGGACGGTTCAGAAGTTGTTCATTTTCCGATAACAGACTGTTGCTAAGGAGAACAGACTGTTGCTAAGGAGAACAGACCGTTGCTAGGGAGGATCAAATGACTATGTGCAGTCATATCAATCCGCAGAAAGAAGTCCGGTCGATTTACCGTCAGCTGTGAACAAAAAACCTGAGTTTTCTTCATCAGAAAACACCACGAGAAGGAAAGAGGTTTCATTAAAATGTAATGATATACCCAATATGTAGTTACAAATTAAATGTAGCTATTTCTGTACGATGCATAGGTGTCATTAAAATACATTTTATGGGACTTTTATTAAATGTAATGAATAAAAAGAAGGACGCAAAGACAAAGTAAAAGTTTTGCTGTGAAGATTAAATATCTAATTCTCAAACTATTTCAGGTTCTTTAAATATATTTACTTGATTAGAGATTCATTTGTGTACCTTACCAATTCATTTAAAATTATTTCTAATATACAGAATACGGTGTTGTACTGTTTTGCTAGTTATTTTGGTTAACATGTCTATAATCCGACATTTGAATTGAAAAACTGCGACAAAGAACACTTCTAAGCTAAGCCTTCTGAGCTAACACTGCCATATGTGCAATATACACTATATGCTATACACTATTTATTCATGTCATAACTGGCTTTAATACTTTTAGATGTTCACTTTTTTATCATGGATGTGTGCGTATTTGATTTGTATATAATAATATGTGTTTACCTTAAATGCACCCGTTGAGGGACAAATTAAGGATTTCTAATTCTGATTCGGAAATTAAAAAACAAAATAATAAGGTGCAATGTAGAATTGGTATTTTCTATGTTTTTTAAAAGACGTTGAGAGTTTGGTCAAACAGTCACAGGTGCTTGAGATTTAAAAATATCTCTACTTTAAAGGAGCTCCATATGTCTCCAAAGGTTTCCAATGATTACCCAGCAGCAGCAGCACAAACAAGCACTTAGTGATTGTATCTGGAACAAAAGAGTCGCCCGGTGACACAAACACAGCGAGTCCTTTTGAACCTGAACGCAGCCAAAAGTCCAGCAAAAACATCCAGAGCGTCCTCAGAGACCACGAGAGCACGAGAGGTCGAAAGATTGTGGAGAAGGAGGCGGACGTTATCTTCAGGAGCAGCAAGCTGTTCTGATAAGAGCGGGATAAAGAGAGGCTGCACGGAAAACAATCTGCCTCAAGTATAAGCGCGCGCGCGCGCGCACACACACACACACACACACACACACACACACACACACACACACACACACACACACACACACACACACACACACACACACACACACACACACACACACACACACACACACACACACACACACACACACACACACACACACACACACACACACACACACACACACACACACACACACACACACACACACACACACACACACACACACACACGAGACCTTGAAGAAGGAAATGAGAAACAGAGCTGTAACTCACACGTTCAAACAACGCTGAGAATTTCCTCTGTGATAAACATGAAGAAAAGACTTAATACGCCAATTAAAAAAAGAAAAAGATACACTATATAAAAATGTTTGACTGAAGCAC
The DNA here is from genome assembly GCA_028583405.1 of Pogonophryne albipinna. Lineage (NCBI taxonomy): Eukaryota > Metazoa > Chordata > Actinopteri > Perciformes > Artedidraconidae > Pogonophryne > Pogonophryne albipinna. The sequence goes on from JAPTMU010000257.1 coordinate 96,538, forward strand.
TGAAACATGTAAATCAAACTATAACAGATAAGCAAAGGGGCCATATCCTGCTCATTTCCAGGTTCTTATTAGTATGTAGTGTCATGACAGGATTCCTTATTTAAATATATTTCAAAAAGCAGCACTCAATCGCTCAAGAACATTGGACTTAATGAGAACATGTACTTTCCATAAATGAATTTAAAAACAAAATCAAGAGAAGCAAACAGTAACTGTGTTAAACCAAAGTTAAAACAGGAAGTAGAAGCGTTGTAAAAAACCTGCATTTACACACTGTACACAAACAGATATGACACTCCAAATAAACCACCAAACACCCCAGATCACACAGCAAGCCCACCCACTCTGTTACTGAACACACACACACACACACACACACACACACACACACACACACACACACACACACACACACACACACACACACACACACACACACACACACACACACACACACACACACACACACACACACACACACACACACACACACACACACACACACACACACACACACACACACACACACACACACACACACACACACACACACACACACACACACACACACACACACACACACACACACACACACACGATAAACTTCTCAACTGCCAGCTAACTTTACCACCTCAATAAATAAACTGAGGAGAAGTTTCTTTAATACGACGAGCTTTGAAGTTCCTCGCTGCAGTTTTTCAGTCTTGTTGTTCCTAAACTGGGATTCAGGGACTTTCTCTGGGTCTTAAGAGGATTCTTTGACAACATGTGGAATAGTTTAAGTTAGTTTTCTGTGCTTAAAAGCATAAAAGTTAGAGAAATATACAAATGTATGAAGGACTGCATTAGCGGGAGGTTTTACCCCCAACTCAAAGCACAACAAAAACAACAACAAGCAGTCCGAATGGTGCCAACTACATTTCTCTTTTTTGCTCAGGAGCTGGCTAAAGTAAAATGAGATCTAAAGGTTTTATTAATTAGCATTTAAGGTGTCTTGACTTTGCTGAAGATGTCTGGATGTGGCTAACAGACTGCATTTGGTTAAGAGTTATCTGTTAGCTAAGGGTGTCTAGATTAAGCAAAGAGTCCTTTAACTAGAGTAAGGGTGTCTTGTTTGCTTATGATGTTTCTGTTCTTTGCTAAAATAGTTAGTTTTTCACTAATAAGTATCTAGACTTTTAAATATTTAGGGTTTGCCAAGGTTTGGCCAAGAACATTTGCTAAAGATGTTTCTGGACCTTGCCGGAAGTATCTGGATTATAGATAGGTTGTCTAAAGTGTGTTAAGGGTCTTTTCTAAAGATGTCTGTTTTCGACTAAGAGGGTCATGATATGGCTAAAGGTGTCAGGATTAGGGAAACCATTATTGTGAAGTTTCAGCGTTTCTGTATACTTTCTTGAGAATGTCTTGACTTGCCTGAAGGTGTCTGGATTTTGCCAAGAGCATTTTGTTCATTGTTTGGTTAAGACTGCCTGGACGTTGCATCTTGATTGTGATTGTTTATTGTTTTCTAAGGGTCCTTTGTCTTTGCTAAAGATGACTAACTGTTTGACTAATTGTGTCAGAAAGCCCTTACTGGGAAGTTATGGCTCGATGTACTTTCCTATGAGTGTCTGGACTCTGGCTAAAGATGTCTTGGTGTGGCTAACAATCTGTATGTGGCTAAATCGTTGGTTTGCTGATGGTGTTAAGTAGATTAAGGGTGTCTGTTGTTTGCTAACACTGTCTCTGGTCTTTGGTATTAGACTAAGATCACATTGTTTGGCTAAAGATGTTCCTCCTAAGAGTGTCTGGACTTTCCTAAAGTCATCTGTAGTTTGCTATGGGTGTCTAGATCTCCCTAAGAGTGCTTTAAGGTGGTCTTATGTTGCTAACGCTGTCTTTGTTCGTTGCTAAAGGAATGGATTTTTCTAAAGTTGTCAGGACTTTTTAATTATTTAAAGTTTCCATTTGCCTAAGATCGCCTGGACTTCACTGGGTATCTCGATTGGTCTGCAAGTTTCCAAACAGTGTCATCATTTTTTTCTTTCGGAATCAGAATGATTGAACTCGTGCCTCCGACGTGTCCTCCTACCTGTCTTGTGGCGATGATGATGATGATGGTGGTGGTGTCTGACGTGGTGCTGGTGGGCGGAGATGTGGACGTGTTGGGCGAGGACGTCGGCCAGCCTCCCTCCGGCCGCCCCGCTCCCGCCACTGCGGGTGGAGGAAGAGGAGGAGGAGGCCGTGGAGGAGGTGTTGGTGGAGGAGGTGCCGTGGATGGCTCTGTTTATCCATCGCTCCATGCTGATGCTCCCGTCCCGACTGGACGTTGTTGTTCCTCCAACGCCTCCTCCTCCTCCTCCTCCATCTTTTTCTTCTTCCTCACCGTCACCTCCTTCCTCTTCATCGCCCTGACCCTCACCCTCCGAGCCTGAGGAGGTATCTGAGGGGGGGAGAAGAGTGGAGTTGAAACTTGAAACAAAGCACCACTCAGCTTCCAGAGAACAAACGGACCTCTGCATCTGTTGGGAAAACACTGAATGTCCTCTTTCAATCTGAGAGTAACATGCTAACAAAGGTATCCCATCTGTAGCTGTGAACATGACAGGATGTGTGATTACCTAGAAGAGCATCAGGACTGTTTGAAGCATATGATAGCTATGTGATTAACATGATGATTCAGCCTCTATGGAGATAGACATATGACAAGCATGCTCATTTCTGACGTGGAGCTAATCTGAACTAAACACTGAATACTGCTTTCTATTCCTCCATCTTGTGACTGTGTAACTCCCTCTCTTGGATATCAGCATGTGAAGGACACTGTTCAGGAACTAGTTGATGCTCTGTATGTGATTTCCATTCTGGAGAGGATCACAAATACATGTATGTACCGGTGACGAGTGATTATTAAAATGTTTAAGTATTCAGAAAAAGTCAGAATTTTGAGATTTTGAGAAAAAGTCAGATTTTTTTGAAATGTTGAGAAAAAAAATCTGAATTTTGAGAAAAAGTCTGAATATTGAGATTTGTTTACATTTTACTGACTGTCCTTTTATGTTCTCAACCTTTTTTATATTACCATATTTTATTCAATATGTTCCTTGCTAACTTTTTATTTGATTTTATCCTCGCATTGTGAAGCACCTTGAGATGTTGTTGTTTTTAAAGTGTGCTATATAAATGAAATGTATTCTTATTATTATTACAATGACAGAAGTAGAAATGGTGGACTATACTGTAGGGCTGCACGATATTTATTTTGGTGGATATTGCAATTGCGATATTATTTACAACATCAGAGGGAATGCAAATTATTTTAAGACTGCTGATATTATCATCAAAAAATAAATACAATTTGTCTGGCGCTCAAAGACATTGTACGTGATAGCCTAAGGGACATCTCTAAGCAGTTGACACATCACAACAGACCTTTTTGAACATTAAAACATGAAGAAAATGTCCCAGTTATGCTCAAAATACAAATATGAACGTGGGTTAAGTCAAAATTCTCTCTCTTTAAATGTTCTGGTTTCTTTACTTCTTTATCAGAAGTAATTCACATTTATTTGACATCTGAGTACGTCATGTTAGGCTTTTGGACACACTGATCAACTTTTTTCACAATTTTCTGACATTTAAAGACAAAAAAATATTTTAATCAAGAAAGTAATCAACAAAATAACTGGCATTGAGAATAATCACAGGTTAGCATCCTCTAAATCAAGCCGTTAAAAACAAGTGACCCTTTAACATGAATCTGGTCCACCTATTCAGAGACAGACAGAAAAATAGTTTCCGTGTATGTTATGGTTCTTTTGTCAGTAGCCTGGAAATGTTTCAGCTCCCATCTGTTTAGAGTTGCCGTGGGGGGGTGGAGTAAAGTTTGTTTTACAAAGAGTGTGTGCAAATGTGTGTGTGTGTGTGTGTGTGTGTGTGTGTGTGTGTGTGTGTGTGTGTGTGTGTGTGTGTGTGTGTGTGTGTGTGTGTGTGTGTGTGTGTGTGTGTGTGTGTGTGTGTGTGTGTGTGTGTGTGTGTGTGTGTGTGCACATGTTTTGCATGTGATTTCCATAATGCCCACAGCATTGTGGGACTAATAGTGGTTATATGAATAACAACAGAAGCTGACCCAGTTCTCACACACACACACACACACCACAAAACAACACATACACACACACACCACAAAACAACACACACACAGACACCACAAAACAACACACACACACACACAGACACCACAAAACAACACACACACACACACACACACACACACACACACACACACACACACACACACACACACACACACACACACACACACACACACACACACACACACACACACACACACACACACACACACACACACACACACACACACACACACACACACACACACACACACACACACACACACACACACACACACACACACACACACACACACACACACACACACACACACACACACAGGTGTATTTTTCCCACAGCACAGTAAATTAGTCCAACAACCATCCAAACGAAAAAGAAAACTCAGAATACCGCTGAGATTATAAAATGAAGAGTGATTAACAGACTCACGTTCATTAGGTGCACAAAAACACACAACTCATTACAATGAAATACAACTGATGAGGTCATTTCTATTTCATTGGGTAGATAAGAACAAAATCTGCCTTGATTCAACTTTTTTTGGAAGAACTATGCTGTGTTGCATCTGAACATCAGCAGGTGAGGACTCTTTAAAGTAGAGACACTACATACTGATACTGTATACACCTGAACATCAGCAGGAGAGGACTCTTTAAAGTAGAGACACTACATACTGATATACACCTGAACATCAGCAGGAGAGGACTCTTTAAAGTAGAGACACTACATACTGATATACACCTGAACATCAGCAGGAGAGGACTCTTTAAAGTAGAGACACTACATACTGATATACACCTGAACATCAGCAGGAGAGGACTCTTTAAAGTAGAGACACTACATACTGATATACACCTGAACATCAGCAGGAGAGGACTCTTTAAAGTAGAGACACTACATACTGATATACACCTGACCATCAGCAGGAGAGGACTCTTTAAAGTAGAGACACTGAATACTGATATACACCTGAACATCAGCAGGAGAGGACTCTTTAAAGTAGAGATACTACATACTGATATACACCTGAACATCAGCAGGAGAGGACTCTTCAAAGTAGAGACACTACATACTGATATACACCTGGACATGAGCAGGAGAGGACTCTTTAAAGTAGAGACACTACATACTGATATACACCTGAACATCAGCAGGAGAGGACTCTTTAAAGTAGAGACACTACATACTGATATACACCTGAACATCAGCAGGAGAGGACTCTTTAAAGTAGAGACACTGAATACTGATATACACCTGAACATCAGCAGGAGAGGACTCTTTAAAGTAGAGACACTACATACTGATATACACCTGAACATCAGCAGGAGAGGACTCTTTAAAGTAGAGACACTACATACTGATATACACCTGAACATCAGCAGGAGAGGACTCTTTAAAGTAGAGACACTACATACTGATACACCTGAACATCAGCAGGAGAGGACTCTTTAAAGTAGAGACACTACATACTGATACACCTGAACATCAGCAGGAGAGGACTCTTTAAAGTAGAGACACTACATACTGATACACCTGAACATCAGCAGGAGAGGACTCTTTAAAGTAGAGACACTACATACTGATATGAAACTGACAATAAGCACATGTGGATTAACTTGACTCCCAAAATATGTAAACAAACAAAGACATAAAAACAGCAAAATGATAATTTGCAAACAATCTTCCTATGCAAAGTTTAAAAGCACATTATTAAAGATAGTTTGCTTAAATTAAAACAACGTTGACAATAGAGACACCTGACATTTGCAGTTTTAAATAAAATGCCATGGCACTTGACGCTGTTTTGAAAACGTGAAAACTACCCA